>QRFJ01007424.1:0-23895 GCA_006176705.1 Cocos nucifera
TAGTGCCATCTATTGATGCAGAAATCCATCTTGAGGTTGGATCACTGGAGTTGCGCGATGGCGGCGAGTCGACGGTGACGGGATGAAGGCAACCATACCTATAAAAGAAGTCCTCGATCGGAGTTGGCTCTGGTAGGGACCCTCCAACCCTCAAGTTAGTTTTTCATTCAATAAAGGAAAGAAGATCAACATTTTAGAGAGAAGAGCTTGCGTACCTTGGGATCCCTCTTTTTCCCCTTTTATAGAAGGGTCTGGAGTTTATTAAAATGGGTTATAGGTTGTTAGTCATGGGAGAGCAATGGATTGTCAGAGATATTTTGTTTGCCTACTAGAATATTTTTCAGAATCATGTTAGGTATTGTCCCCTCAAAGCATGCAGGGGAAAAGTTGACAACCCGGAGGAGTTCATCCTAGGAGAGTTCATCCTAAAGGAGTTCATCCCAGGAGAGTTCATTCTGGAGGAGCTCAAACTAGGGGAGTTCATCCTGGAGGAATTCATCTTAGAGGAGTTTGCCCTAGGGGAGTTCATTCTGGGAGAGTTCATCCCGGAGGAGTTCACCCCAAGAGAGTTCATCCTGAAGGATCTATCCTTTCGATAACTTCAAGTTCGGCCTGAGATAGGAACTCGGTCTTAGCCTTCTGAAGGCCTCCAATCAGTCTATATTATGATTGGCTTCCATCTCTTGATGAACTCAAGTTCTGCTTTAAATAGGACCTCGGTCATAGCCTTCCGAAGATCTTCAATCAATCCTCATTGTGACTTTGGCTTCTATCTCTCGATGAACTCAAGTTCGGCCTGAGGTAGGACCTCAACCTCAGCCTTTCGAAGATCTTCAATCAGCCTTCATTGTGACTTTAGCTTCTATCTCCCGAAGAACTCAAGTTTGGCCTGAGATAGGACCTCAGCCTCATCCTTCCGAAGACCTTCAATTCAGCCTTATGAAGATCTTGGCTCTCCTCTTTTGATAATTTCAAGCTTGGCCTGAGATGGGACCTCGGCCTCATCCTTGCAAAGACCTTCAATTAGCCTATGTTCTCATGTTAGACCAAGTCAAAATAAGAATCCTAGTGAGACTAGGAACTTCCCTCCTTGCGCCACCTTAGTCCCAATGCCCCGATGCCCATTTTGGAATGTTTAGTTCATGAAAAATCTTCTCTCCCAAGTCTTCATGCATCTCCCCTTGATCCCATTTTCTCTTACATGGAAGTTTGTTAGTGGACCAAGTCAAAAAAGGCTATTTGGTTTGAAATCTAACTCTATTTGAAAGAGTTTGATGTAATCGAAACTCTATCTCATTTTGTCACCAACCGTCCTTATTATTTTTTGATTTTTTTATTGAAAAGAGGAGGATTTTGTGTGCCCATTATTCCTGGTCAATGCCAAAAATATAGGAGGGGGCGCCCAAGTGTTGGGTGACTCAACTCCTTGCCTATTTTGGTCTTTCCTAGTCTAAGAGTTTGACCCAATAAGGACTCCTCTATATCTCTCTATATAGGATGAATTTTGGGCTGACTTTTGGATAGATTCTAGACCATTGAGAAATTTTTGGGGCATGTGAAAATTAGGGAGAAAGAATATTGGGGCATGGGGACTACATAGATACTAAACTAGGTGTCCAGATGAGAGAATAGAGAAAAAGAATAGGATCTTCTTCTAGGATTGTTTTGTTCATCCATTTTCCTCCTCCTTTTTGAGATTATTTGAGAGTGTCTCTGATCTATAATCTCTTCTTCTTCTCCTTATATTTGGAAGAGTCCAGAACTAGAAGAAGAAAGCATCAGATCGATCATTAAAGAAGGATTGGCACAGTACTAGCATACAATGCTGATTTCCTGCGTAGGACTTCTGATTAGGGTTCGTAGGCTCGTATGGATGACTCCTAGAGGTTAGACACATGTGCGACACAACATCATCCTCAGGCCTGGATCAGTAAGTTAGAATGTCTAACTTGCATAGGTAATAGATATGATCTATTTTATATACCTGCATAAGATGTAATGTAGATGCATGTTGATACGATCAACATGTTTTATTTTCCTCCTTATGTTTATTTTTTTTATTTAATATCATGTCATAATCATATAATAGGATATTAGAACTTGGGTATTCTCTGATATTAAAAGTTAATTTTGATTAATTTTAGTCTTCCACTATCTGATCTTGAAAAAATTTCAAGATCTAACCTAGAAATCCTAGATCTGGTTTTTTCAATTGGTATCGGAGCCTAGATTGATTATTACATGATTATATGTGCATGTTTAGATTATTTTTTATATTAGATCTAATTTATAATCTAATTATTAATCTAAAATTAAAAATTTTAATCATACGAACTGATTATAAGGTTGTCCTACTGTAAGGTTTACCCCTTATAATGGAGAGATTATCCTAGTTCATGTAGATTTATTTCTTATCATAAATTTATTAGATGTGATCTAATTTTATTTATTATTTATTAAATTTGAAATAATTTTAAATTTAAAAATAAAAATTTTAGATTGTACGGACTGCTATAAGATTGTTCTGTTATAAGGTTTATCCCTTATAGTGGAAAGATTGTCCTAGTACGTACTAATCTAAAATATTAATTATAAAATTTTAGATTAGATCTAAAAAATTTTATGATCTGATTAAAAATATTTTAATCTAATTTTAATTATCATAAATATGTTAGATTTGATCTAAGATAATTTATGATTGATTAGAGTTGAAACTGTTTCAATTACATGAACCTACTTAGACTAGATCTAAAGTAGTTTCATGCTTATCTTACTTGCAAATTGATTATGAATCAAACATACAATTTGGATGGTAGAATCATATTATAAAAATATTTTATAAATATAAAAATTATTTTTAAAAAGCGAAATCCCAACCCTCAACTCAAAACTTAATTATAAATTAAGAAATTTTTTGATTAGGATCTAAAATTGTGAATTGAAGATCCTAAGACACAAATTATAACACATTGGATTAAATGGATTAGTGGAGATTAGGTCCATTAATTGGGTTAGACCTAGAGTTAGATTAAAGAATGGATTTAATTAGAGAATTAACTAAATCTAATCAATTATTATCTTAGATTAGGTCAAGAATTCTCTAGATCAATTACAACAGTTGTGGTTGATCAAGTCCATGTCTTTAACGAGACCCAAGATGGACTTGATTCTTGGCTATGTGGTCTAGCATGAACTGTTAGGTTGATCTAATTAAGATTGATTAAATCAGTTAGTATCTAAGATAAATTAGATCGGTGGTTTTTAATTGGCAATACGCTTACCTAGCCATTTCTGATGATGTCTAAGGCAAGCTTTGGTAGACCCTTCCACTGATCGAACTTACCTGGTCTCTTAGTAAAATTATGTTTTGATCGGATCACTTGACTATTCGAGCTAACCCATGTTAGCTAAGTAAATTAGTATGACTAATTTAGGTGCTCCTAGATCAGCCAATTAATGATCTTCCTTAAGCTGACTTAGTGAAGTCAGTAGGAGGATCATGACAAGCCGGTTCATCTGACCTTTCCTCTTCTTTAAAATTAAATCCTCTAAAATTATTAGGTTCCTAAAATAAAATAGTTATTGTGATAACTAGATCATAGCCTCCTATTAAGTGGGTGATAATGGATCCTTTAGTTGGATAATCATTAAAGGCCCAAAGGTTTGGTGTTTATCGGCTAATGGAATTATCATTCATTATATGATTTATTGGCTGCATCTTTCTAAATGGTGGTTAAGTTAGCTAATCAAAGTTGGGCCTAATTATTCATTGATTTGATGGATCAAGTATGGTCATATTAATGGTTAGACCTAACTGAATCTTTTCAATGGAGGCCAAAGCCTACTGATTAGGGACTGTGGTAAAAATTTAATTACTAAAAATTATTTGAAGAAATAATTGGTTATGAACATATTCCTAGATGTACATAGGTTGGCCAACCAAAGTTAGCTCGTGTGCAATCTATGTGGATTCTAGTACCCACTAAGAAATTAGGATAATTCCTCAAATTAGAGGTAGAGGCTACCAATTCGAATAAAATAGTGGAAAAACTTTTTGATTAAAGTCCAAATCTTTAGGTTTAATGAATCAATTACTAATTAGGCTATGATTTTTCTTAGTGCAGATATAGTCACTTTCCTATTGCTTTGATCATTATTGGATAATGATAAGTTGGTGGAACCTAATTTTGGTAGCTGGTATCGAAAGTTGAAGATAGTCTTAGAGTATGAACGGATCCTATATGTATTGATGGATCCTGCACCTAAGGAGCCAACTACCAATGCACGTGGAACAGTCAAAGATACTTATTAGAAGTGGCTCAGTGATCTAAATACAGAGCACTACATTATGCTGGCTACCATGAGTGATGAGTTTAGTCATAGATTTGAGATGGCTCAACCAAAAGGTATACTTTAAGTGTTGGAGGATTCTTTTGGCACATCCGATGACATTAAAAGGCATAAGACTAGTCGTGCTATCTTCAACGCCAAGATGCAAGATGATGCCTCTATCACTGATCATGTACTTTACATGATCGAGTTGATAGAGCGATTGAGCAATTTTGACTTTTTCTTGCATAAGTAGCTTAGGAAAGATGCAATACTGAACTCGCTGCCCAAGTCCTATCATCCATTCCTCACTTATTTTAGAAAGACAAAGCTTGAAGTAGACTACCATGGGTTACTGAGGTTTCTTTAGAACTTTGAGAAGGATCACCAACTCCATAAGGAGTTGGTGAACTTAGTGGGAGGTTCGTCTTTTGGTTCTCGACCCTTTAGAAAAGAAAAGAAGAACAAGAAGAAGAAAGCAAAGAAGGTGCAAGTTCAGGCTGGGACACTTTGCAGGATCATACCAAGAAGATCAAGTCCAATAAGAGTCAAGTTGAATGCTTCTTTTATAAGAAGCGGGAGCACTAGAAGAGGAACTATCCTTAGGACATTGCCTCCCTAGACCCAAACAGAAAGAGAAAGAAGCAAGCCATTACTAGATAAGGTATTTATATGATAACTCCTTGTAATTTCTCTATTTATGATTATACTGACTGGATATTGGATACCAGTAGTCCTTACCATATTTACAATTCATTACAGAGGTTGCAAGACAGTCGGAGATTCGAGCAAGATGAAAGGTTCCTGAACGTTGGAGATGAAAGACTAATTCTAGTTCTAGCTTTAAAAATCCTGAAACTTATATTTGAGTCCCATACCATGGTTCTTAGTGATTATCATTTATGTCCCAGTTTCTTTTTAAATGTTATTTCTGTAGGCCTTCCAACTAAAAATGATTATGAAATTTCAATAAAGAAATAAGTTTGTAATATCATTATGAATGGTGTTACTATTTTCTATGGATATTTAAACAATGGTGTATATATGCTATCATAATCTATTAATATAGTTTATTCAACTAGCAAGCATCCTAGATTAGATAGCATATTAGATATCTACTTATGGCACTGTAGGCTAGGTCATATAAATAAGAATAGGATAAATAGATTGACTCAAGAGAAAATTCTCGAAGTCAGTGATTGTGAATCACTTCCAACCTATGAGTACTATCTTCTTGGTAAAATGACCAAGTCATCTTTTACTAGAAAAGGTGAGAGAGCCACTAAGCTCTTAGGTCTAGTACATACTGATGTATGTGGACTAATGAGCACACGTGCCAGAAGTGGATATTTCTACTTCATCACTTTCATAAATGATCTATCTAGATATGGATATGTCTATCTGATGAAACACAAGTTGGATTCATTTAAAATATTCAAATGATTCCAAAGTGAAGTAGAAAAATAAACTGGAAGAGTATTAAAACTCTTCAGTCTGACCAAGGAGGGAAATATCTTTTTGGAGAATTTCTCACATATCTAAGAGAGAATGGAATTCTCTTCTAATGGACTCCTCCAAAAATATCACAGCATAATTGTGTCTAAAAGAAGGAATCATACTCTATTAGATATGGTTCGATCCATAATAGGTTTTGCCAGCTTGCCGATATCCTTCTAGGGATATGCACTCAAATCGGCTTGCTATTTGTTAAATAAGATTCCAAGTCTGTAGTTAAGACTTTATATGAGATATGGATAGGATGCAAGCTAGCACTTTCACACTTTAAGGTTTGGAGGTGCCTGGCTTATGTCAAAAGATTAGTTATAGATAAACTTGGACCTAGGTCCGACAAGTGCACATTCATAGGATATCCAAAAGAGACCAAAGGATACTATTTCTATCATGTTGATGAACAAAAGGTGTTCGTTAGCCTTAAAGCAATCTTTTTAAAAAAAGAGTTTCTTGGTGAAGGAGCTGTTGCCTCTAAGGTTGAACTTGATGAAGTTTAATAGGTAAAAAAATTGACACCTACAGCTGAACCTGAGATGGATTTGATTAGATCAAATCTGGAGCCTAGTGTACCTATACCATTAAGGCGATCCGGTAGAGTATCACATCATTCGAATAGATACTATAGTTTCTTGGTTTGAGATGGTGATCCCATTAAATTTGATGAGAATGATGAGAATTCGATCACCTATATGGATGCTATGCAGAGATTCGATTTTGAGAAATGGCTTGAGACCATGAAATCCAAAATGGAGTCCATAAAGGTCAATGATATGTGGATATTGGTTGATCCATCCGAAGGAGTTAAACCCATTGGGTGTAAGTTGGTCTTTAAAAGGAAAAGGAGTGCAGACGAAAAGATGGAGACCTATAAAGCCCATTTGGTTGCCAAGGGATATCGTCAATATTATAGTATTGACTATGATGAGTCGTTCTTTCCTATGGTAATGCTCAAATCCATTCGGATAATGCTTGTGATAATTGCCCATCTAGACTATAAGAACTAGTAGATGGATGTAAAAATAGCTTTCCTAAATGAAAAGCTGACTAAAGATGTGTATATGATACAACCTGAGGGGTTCACATATATAGATGAATCCAAGGTGTGTAAGCTTCAGAGATCCATTTATGGATTGAAGTAGGCATCTCAAAGTTGGAACATAATTTTGATCAGGTGATCAAAACATATGGCTTCATTAAGAACAGAGAAGAGCCCTGCATTTACAAATGGACAAATAGGCCAATAGTAGTATTCCTTGTCTTATACATGGATGATATTCTCTTAATCGAGAATGATATTCCCGCACTGTAGGAAATAAAAGTTTGATTATCATCTCAGTTCTCCAAGAATGACTTGGGTGAGGCATCCTACATCCTAGGGATGAAGATCTATAAGGATAGTTCTAAAAGGATGCTTGGGTTATCCCAATCCATGTACATAGATACTGTGCTACAGAGGTTCAGCATGAAAAATTTTAAAAAGAGCTATCTCTCGATAGGCTATGAAATTTTTTTCTCTAAGAAGAATTATCCGATAACTCTTAAAAAGAGAGAGCGTATGAGTAGAGTCTCATATGCTTCAGTAATGGGATTTATCATGTATGCCATGACGTGTACGAGACCAAACGTGGCATACTCACTAGGAGTAGTGAATAGATACCCGTCTGACCTTAGAGAAAATCATTGAAAAGTGGTTAAAGTCATCCTTAAATATTTGAGAAATACTAAGAACCAATGGTTGATTAATGGCGATTCAGATCTGAAACTTGTGTGATTTATAGACTCCAACTTTCAATCTGACTATGATGATAGCAGAAGCATGTTGGGATATATCTTTACTCTGAATGGTAGAGCCATCTGCTGAAAGAGTTCCATGCAGCATACTATGGTAGACTCTATTTGCAAAGCAGAGTATATCATAGATGCTGCAAAGAAAGCTGTGTGGCTGAAGAAGTTTATCACCGAGCTTAAAGTAACACCCTTCCTAAATGGTCTGGTCCTACTCTATGGTGACAATACTAGTTCTGTGGCTCAGGCGAAGGAACCAAAGGCACACTAGCAGATGAAGCATATTCTATGCCGCTTCCACCTAGTCTGGGAGATCATGGATTGAGATGACATCGATCTTTAGAAAATTGACAAAAAGAAAAACCTAACTGACCTCTTTACTAAAGCCCTGGCTATAAAGGAGTTCAACAAGTACAAGTCAAAGATGGGTATTAGATACTATTTCGAGTGGCTTTAGGATAAGTGAAAGTTATTAGAAAATATGTCCCAAAGCCAATCGTCAGCCTATTAACAGTTGAGCTATATTGTAATTATAATTGATTCATTAATTAATAAAATATATTTTTGAGATTTTCATCATAAGTTTTCATCTTCTAACGAACTCCATTATTGTGATGAAGTCCTTAGAACTATTTAGGTTTGATAAAAAGAGGATTTTTTGATTAGTCCTTAAAGCTATTCATGATCAAATGATAGGCTATTAATTAGAACAACAACATCTATCGAGCATAGATCGCTGTATGCCATATAGGTTGGTAGTTCTTTTAATCAAGGAGTGTAAAGATACTGGTATGACATACAGGTGAGATGTAGGGATGCATTATCATTGAACATGATCAACTCTAGAGAATTCTGCTATCGAGAATGTCTCTGACGGGATATAGGTATAAATCTCCCTTAGACCTGAGATTATCTTAGTAACTTGCAAGCAACTCATTGTGCTTTGGTACCAAACTAACTAAATTTCTAATTTAGTAATGGAAGGCTTCTAGGCACAGTCAAGTACTTTCAAAGTCGGTATATGATCAAGATGGAATTGACCACTCCAAGAGTTGGAGAAGAATATATCACTATATTTCAATATAGCAAAACCTTGGCCAGGATAATCCATAAGATGAATTTGGTATTTTAAAATTATGAGGATTGATGGTGCTCCCAAGCCTTGGGAGGCCACGGAAGGAGCCAAGGTGTTGTCTCCAGGGATTCTATGGGCTTAGTTGGTGCTTCAGAGTCCTGAAATTCAAGATGGAGCAAGAAACCAAAGCTAGAAAATCAAAACAGTAGAAAAGGATCATTTCTACAGGTTAGCCGACTCAGTCTAAAGCTGGGTTGGCTAAGTCTTAGAGGACAGGCCAAACAGAGAGGAGCACGTTCGGGACTGTAGCATGGCATGCAACTAGGTCGGCTCAATTCGTGCTCGAGACTGCAGCATGGCATGCAACTAGGTCGGCTCAGTCTAAAATTGAGCGGACCCAATCTTAGGTTAGCCAGCTCAGTACTGAGACTAAGCTGGCTCAGTCCGTGGGCAGAGCTATGCGAGGGTCTATTTGGGGCTAGGATAGGGACTTATCTTTAAGATCTTAAGGCCTGGTTTGAGAGGTCTTAAGAGGGCTAACTCATATATAGGTCAGACTTAGATCCAGAGGATGAGAGCATGGGAGATATGGGTATACATGGGCTTGATGAGTGCTTTCATGTATTGGATTAGCTAGGAAAGTTTTTGGTCGGGCCTAATGGCTATGTATAAATACATAGATTGTATTAGGGTTTTAAAAAGAGGTGCAAGCAATATAGATCTTTTCTCTCTTCTATCTCTCTTCTCTCTTCACTCTAGAGTAGTTGTCCTAGGTTTCTGAAGAAGCCCTAAAGAGAGGGGACGCCTCCCTCAAGCCCAAGGAGGGAGGTGCCCCAATATAGATCTAGGTGATGGATCTATGATACGCTATCATAAAGAATGATGTCAAAGGTCTCTTGTGGTCCATGCTAAAGATCAGGGGCTTTCGCAATATGGCATCAGAGCTAGGTGATGCCAGAATAATGCATCCATAATTAGTATCGGAGCTATATCGGATTCCCAATAATTGGTATCAGAGCTTGATAGTGCGTGGAAGTGAAGGAGAAGTCATATATGATGAAATTAGGAATTTGCACGAGTATTCCACGGTATGTCTCAGATCTACCTTTGTTATTACTATAGTTTGGCCAACCAGAGCAGTGGGTTAAAGGTGGAAGCTGAGAGAATTATCAGGAAGAATTTTTTTTTGGGGTGGAAGGTTTGGGTGCATGATTTGCTGGTCGATCTTGGTGGAAAAATTTTGGTGTATGATGGTAGACAAGGCAAGGAGCGTTGGAGTGCTGTAGTAGAGCTTTCCAGAAGATGTAGGGCTGAGAGAGGCTCAACGATGCAGTAGTCGAGGAAGGTATCTTAGCAGAGAGCATCATGGTTCTTTGAAAAGATGGGCAGTGTGGGACTGTTGAAGAGAGGTTTTCTAAGGAGCAATGGTCGAAGAAAAGCTGAAGAAGCAACTATACATCTTTCATTTATAGGGAGGCAAAGAAGTAGTTGAAGATGTATTCAGCGATTCGACCAGAGCCTGAATTTATGAAGCCTTAGGGATGATGGAGATGGATGATCCATGAAGGTCCACTAGGTTAGGGCTGGGCAGTTGTAAAGCAGTGCAGAGATGAGTCAGGGAGTGCTGGAGTGCTGCAGGAGTGCCATCCTGAAGACACAAGAGTTGAGAAAGGCTTGGTGGTGCAGCAGTCGATGGAGGTATCTCACTAGAGAGTGTTAAGGGCATCTCAGTGAGATCAGAAGTAGGTCTCAAGGAGAGCTAGGAGGTCTCAGGGAGCACCAAGAGGTCTCAGATAGCTAGGAGTGTCCTGGATCAGGTTTCTTCTATAGGATCACTAGGAAGAGTCATAGTTCAGTGGATGATGGTTTGTGTACAGCAAGAGAGGACTTAGATACCTATAAGGAGGCAATGTCGAGATGAGTCAGGGAGCACTGGAGTGTTGCAGTAGTGCATTTCTGGAGACATAGGGCTAAGAGAGGCTTGATGGTGCAACAGTCAAGGGAGGTATCTTAGTAGAGAGTGTCGAGGGCATCTCAGAGAGATCGAAAGCAGGTCTCAGGGAGAGCCATAGAGTCTTGGGAGTCTCAGGATGAGGTAGGTGGGTCTGAGCCTAGAATAGGATTTGAGCTATAGTTTCTTTGGTCGTAACTGAAATGATAGCTGGTGCAGGGGCGGAAGAGGAGAAGGCTAGGGTGGAATTTTCTAGGGTTCAATTGCTGGTTTTAGAAGAGTTGGATGAGCTCTTGGGTTTCAAAGGTGCCCATGCATTGTGGAGGTATCCAAGATGGCTTCGAAGAGGGCCATAGAGTGTGGAGGGTTCGAAGGGGCAGCGACGGTGTTCGAGGTGCAGTAGCAGGCTCAGCAGTATAGCGTTGAGTGGTTGGCCTCGAGGGACTGGATGATAGAATCAACTTCTATGGTATTACATGGACTTCAGATATAGGTGGAGCTCCGTAGTGGTGGCTTCACAAGTGGAGAAAAAATTTGGCATGAGTTCAAAGCTGAGGGTCAGTGTCGGTGATGCACAGTTTCTAGTGGAGCAGTATGTGCAGGTGAACAGGCATAGTTCTGAGAAGATCATATCAGGTGGTACAGCATGTGCTGGTGTAGAAATACTATAGGTTCTTCAGGAAAGTCCAAAGAAAGTGATACAGCTGCTAAGCAAATGGGATCCTACAATTTTAGGATGGTGCCAAGAAGCAAGCACAGATCTTCAATGGTGGAGATGATCATCTCAAAGGCCTCAAAGGTGCACAACAGCTGAAGATGATTGGCGAAGGCGATGTTTGCATAGGTGTTGTCAGGGTGTGCATCGACAGTGGGATCGTGCAAGAGTGCATTGCCAAGGGATTTGCCAAGGCTTGGGGCACCAAGGTGGAGATTGTGAGGATTGATGGTGCTCCCAAGCCTTGGGAGGCCACGGAAGGAGCCAGGGTGTTGGCTTCAAGGATTCCAGGGGCTTGGTTGGTGCTTTGGAGATCTAAAATTCAAGGTGGATCAAGGAACCAAAGTCAAAAAATCAAGACTATAGAAAAGGGTCATTTCTGTAGGTTAGCTGGCTCAGTCTAAAATTGGGTCGGCTAAGTCTCAGAGAATGGGCCAAATAGAGATGAGCGCATTCAAAACTATAGCATGACATGCAACTGGTTCAACTCAATCTAAACTGAGCCGACCCAATCTCAAATTAGCCGGCTCAGTGCTGAGACTGAGCCGGCTCTGTCCATGGGCAAAGTTATGTGAGGGTCTATTTGGATCTAGGATAAAGACTTATCCTAAGGGTCTTAAGGCCTGGTTTGAGAGGTCTTAAGGGGCTAACTCATGTATGGGTCGGGCTTAGATCTAGAGGATAAGAGCATGGGAGACATGGGTGTACATGGGCTCGATGAGTGCTTTCATGTATTGGATTAGCCAGAAGAGTTTTTGGTCGGGCCTAATGGCTATGTATAAATACATAAGTTGTATTAAGGTTTTAAAAAGAGGTGCAAGCAATACAGATCTTTTTTTCCATCAACCTCTCTTCTCACTTCTCTCTAGAGTAGTTGTCCTAGGTTCCTAAAGAAGCCATAAAGAGAGGGGGCGCCTCCCTCAAGCCTGAAGAGGGAGGTGCTTAGCATACATCTAGGTGATAGATCTATGATACGCTGCCTTAGAGAACGTCAAAGGTGTCCTGTGGTCCATGCTAAAGATCAGGGGCTTCCACAATATGGCATCAGAGCTAGATGATGCTAGGACGATGCGCCAACAATTGGTATCAGAGCAATACTAAATTTTCAACATAAATATAATATGAACAGCCTGATTAGAGATGATAGTTGAACTCTGAGGTATCCTACGAGTATTTTGGTCAAAAGAATGAATTATATGAAAACTATATCCACATGGTTCTAAGGATGTTGTTCTACACATTCGACCTATCTGATCATCGAGTAACATTGTTAGATGGTTACTTTGATTGGTATATAAATTTATTTCTATGCTACCAACTTAGGTTCGGACCTATGAGCTCATACACATTAGAGCTTACAATCTGATCGGATGGTTGATCAATAATTAAGAATTGTTCGAGGGTTAAACGATCAATATGATTGGTGTTTAACCTAGTGCAAGTATTATAGGAGGATTGATTAGCAATTTGAATACTAATTGGCTTAATTTAATTAAGCTAGAAGGTTGAGATTAAGTCTAATTGAATATAATTTAATTAGATTTGGTTTGGGCTTGATTGGATCAAGTTCAATTGATTTATTGGATAAGCCAAGTGCAAGGAAGATCTAGTCCTAGTTCAATTAAGACTTGGGTCAACCCAAATTTCTAATTTGATTAGAAAATTAAATCAAAATTAAATCTAATTTAATTAAGTTCTTAACTAGTTTAGGATCTAACTTAATTGGGTTAAATTAATTTTGGTTTGAGAAACCATGTTGGAGCAAGTCAAAATAAGAATCCTAGTGAGATTAGGAACTTCCCTCCTTATGCCACCTTAGTCCCAATGCCCCCCTGCCCACTTTGGAATGTTTAGTTCATGGAAAACCCTCTCTCCCAAGTCTTCATGCATGCCCCCTTGCTCCCATTCTTTCTTACATGGAAGTTTGTTAGTGGACCAAGTCAAATAAGGCTATTTGGTTTAAAATCAAACTCTATTTGATAGAGTTTGATGCAATCAAAACTCTATCTCACTTTGCCGCCAACCACCCTTATTATTTCATGGTTTTTTCATGGGAAAGAGGAGGATTTTGTGCACCCCTTATTTCTGGTCCATGCTGAAAACATAGGAGGGGGCGACGGGTGCCCAAGTGTTGGGCGCCCCAACTAGTTGCCTATTTTGGTTTTTCCTAGTCTAAAAGTTTGACCCAACAAGGACTCCTCTATATCTCTCTATATATGATGAATTTGTTGGATATATGTAGCCTAGAAGCCAAAATTGGCTGACACTTGTAATACACTTCTAGGGGCAAAATTATAATTTTGACTAAAATCAATAAAATGGGTTATTTTCTATCACATATGTGTATTTAGTGTCTGTGATACATCCTTTGAGTTAATGGTAATGATAATTCATATTTTCAAGAGTTGAAAATTTAAGACATGAATAATCATTATTAACTCATAAAATGCTTCCGACCATAGGATCATCATGAGGATGGTAATTGATCTGGAAGGTTGGTGTACAATCACTTCTCTTTAGTAGATGAGTCTTGAGTCTATGGTGTGGAGACACCAGAGCGAGAGTATAGGTACTCGTTAGAGAACGAGGGCACTGAGCGTGACCACCTCAAGTAGTCATTAGGAAGTCTACCTTCTTGTCAATGACTGACTCGATGCTGCAGTGGTGTGTCTGGTTCTTTGACCTAAGGTGCATCGGTAGTTCACCTTGAGGGTGTTATAGTTTGACTATACCATAACTCGGTCTCCTAGCCATACGGAACCTTGAGGTGTATGTTGGCTATAGCATGTTCATTGTAGGAACTGGATTGCATCAAGAAGGAATCTATCTACCTCGGTGGTAGAGGAGCAGCCCTATGATGATCATGAGAATCAAGTCCAGAAGCCCATGGCCATGGCAGAGTGAAATAATAGAAAGAGTTTCTATTTAGATTTTCACATCAGACTTGAATCGAATGATTACATCATATGATAGAGACTAGGGTTTGATGAGTTCACCTAAACCCTAATCTGATCGGGGCTCAAGATAGAAGAACTTAATCACACAGGTAGCTGCACCAAGAGGTTCGCATTCAGCTCTGATGGGTTGCCACCATATACTGCTAGGTGTCACTGGTGGATTTTGGGAGCAATTAGAATGATTTAGATGATCGATCATTCTAGCTGTTCGAATCAGAAGAGTTCTGATCTATCGAAAGAAGTTTCGATGATGTCGATGATAGAGATCATGACATATCCCATTACCATACAGAACTGAACCTAACTGGGTCACACAAACAAGGGTTTGAATCTGGTGATCATCAATTGAACTAATCCAGTTCAATTGATCTGAATGAGATTTAATTAGGTTCAAGAAAATTGTGCTAGCACTCGATTGAACCTAACGTTCTTCTTTTACTATCATAAATAATTGTCCTGACTGAGCCAAAGGAGTTTGTGCTCGATCAGAGGCCTTTACTTTGTCTGACAGGAGCTTGTCTAGGTCAGAAAAGGGTTGTCTTATTTTGTAAGACAATACCTATCATTTTTGGTCACCTACCATTTCTCGTCCTTTGACTTTGGTCAAAAGTTGACCTTTGATTGGTCAAATGTTGACCATTGATACTTTGACTTCTGTCTACGTATCATGCACCTATTAGAGAGCTGGTGGGGGCCTTTCTTTCTACCAAAACTTGGCAAGGAGGAGGGCACACGCCACCCTTGGTGTGTGCCCAAGCTAGAGGCGCCCAGGAGTCCCTGTTAGACAGAGACTCCATCTCCCTTTTGGATTCCGATTAGACTTCTCCTAAGAATCAAGTTTGACTGGTCCTAGGCACCATCTAAGGAGGAATCCAAGGGACTCTATTTCCACCAATCAAATTTAGATTTGATTTCACAAAGGATTGTGATTGGTTGGGAAGAAGAGGAGTTGGATCATGCATAGTCTATAAATAAGATCCTATGCCCAACCCAAAAAGCATTGGAAAAGGAATTCAATTCCCATGCCCCAAGGCTTCCTCTCCTCTCCTCCTCCATGCCAAAACATCTTCTGCCTCTCCTCTCCATGCCCAAAGTGGTTTGGGTTCTTGGTTGATGCAATCCAGACAAGAGAAAGGCGACAAAAAGCTAGAAGGCTGCGCTGCTGCAAAGGACAACTACTAATCTTAGAAAGGTATTTTGAAGATCCTCCAAATCAAATCCAGATCTAATTTTTGGAGACGTGATAGAGAAGAAGAGGATCTCCAAATCTAGCCTGAGTGAATACCGACAGAGGTCAGATACTTGCATGGCTAGGTCCAAAACCTTCCGCTGCTTATAGGATCATCAATGGATAATAGGATTACCATACATCAAGGTAAATTAAATTTGATTCAATTTATCTAGATTTTATTTTTATTATTAAAATAATAAGAATCAAATTTGAAATATTTTGAATCTAATTTGGATTAAAGAAAAAAAATTTAAAATATATCTCTTGATCCGATCAGATCTGAACGAATCTGATCCAAAAAATTAGGATTTCCCTTCCACTGGTATCAAAGCAAGGTTCTAAAAGTGTTTAGATCTAATTTTAAATTTATTATAATTAAAAAATAAATGATTTTAGATATCACATGAGATGTGATCATATCTAAAGTCATAAAAAATTAAAATTAAATGATTTAGATCTAAGATTAGAAAATATACATGATTAGTTCTAAAATAGAATAGTTCTATGGAATAGTCTTGCATGTTTTCAATTTAATTTAATTAAATTATATTTTAGATCTATTTATTTATTATTTTTTGATATTATAATTATTATAATAATATCTAAAAATAGTAAATAAAATTATTTAATTTTAAACATCATATGAGATATGATTGATGCATGTCTAGACTAGTTGTAGAATAGTTCTACATAGTTGATCAGATCAAAGAAGGCGATGTTGACGCTAGAGACTGCACTACTGCAAAAGGAGACTGCTGACTTCAAAAGGATATTGAAATCTCCATACTCAGATTCCAGATCTGATCTATAGAGATGTGATAGAAGAAGAATCTCTAGTATCAACCATGGATACCGGTAGAGGCCATGACTTGCGTGGGGCTGTCAGACTTCCGTGCATATAGGATCATACGGGTAAATAGGTACCCATACATAGGTAAATTAATTTGATTTAATTTATCTAGATTTTATTTTATTTTCTTAAATAATAATAAATCAGATCTAAAATATCTCAAATCTGATTAGGATCAAAGAAAAATTGTTGAAATATATCTCTTGATCTTGATTATCAGATCTGAACGAACATTGGTTCGGAAATTAAGATTCCTTCGATAGAGTCCCTTGATCCTCTTCTTAGATGGGCCTAAGACAGTCAAATTGGTTCTTAGGAAAGTCTAATCGAATCCAAAAGGGGTGATGGTCTTCTGTCCAACAGACTCCTGGGCTGCCTCCACTTGGCACACCACCAAGGTGCGTGATGCCCCTCCTGCCTGCAGGTTCTGGTAGAACAGAAACAGGCCCCCACCAGCTCTCTAATGGATCATGCCGTAGCAGACAGAAGTCAAAGTTTCAATGTCAAATTTGGACCCAATCAGTTCAAGGTTTCAACTTTTGACACTAAGTCAAGGCACGAGAAATGTGCAGGTGACCAAAAATGAGTATTATTTAAAATAAGAGACAACCTTTTCTGACTTGACAGTCCAATCAGACAAAGTCAAGGCTCTCTATGATTTGACCAAACTCTTTGGCTCAGTTCAGGACAATTATTCTATGTAGTAAAAGAATGAACGTGGTTCAATCGAGTCTAGCATATTGTTCTTGAACCTTAATTATGAATCTCATTCAGATCAATTGAACTTGGATTAGTTTAATTGATGATCATCGATTCAAAACCCTGTATTCGTGTGACCCAGTAGGTTCAATTCTGTAATTGGTAATGGCTGATATGTCATATCTCTATCCCATTCGACATTCATCGAAACTTCTGTCGATATCAAACTTACTTTTGATCTGAACAGCATAGAAGAATTCGCATTCATCTAAATATCATTCTAATTGCTCCCAAACATCACCTATGACAACTAAAAGCAGTAATCATCGGTGGCAACCCATCAGAGCTGAATGGAATCTCTTCTTGGTGAGCTACTGTGTGATTAAGTCTTCTATTCTTGACGCCCGATCAATTAGGGTTTTAGGTGAAACTCAGTCAACACTTTTCTCTTCATATGATTGTAATCATCTTGATTTCCAGAGTCTCGATTGTTGCAAAGAACCTAAATAGAAACCTCTTCTATTATTTCACTTGCCATGGCCATGGGCTTCTGGACTATTCTCATGATCATTCATACGGCTGCTCCTTCTACCATCGATCGGTAGATAGATTCCTTCTTGATGCAATCCTATTCCTTTGAATAATGCTATAGCCAACACACACCTAGGGTTCCGATATATGGTAGGGAATGACCGAGTCTATGGTGTAGTCCAAAACTATAACACCTCAGGTGATATGGATGCACCTCAGGTCAAAAAACCAGACACACCACGTGAGCATCGAGCGTCTAGATTGACGAGAAGATAGACTTCTCTAATGACTACTGAGTGGCACGCTCAGTGCCCTCGTTCTCTAAGTGAGTGATCTTTACTCTTCTACTGTGTCTCTCACACCGTAGACTCAGACTCTATTCTTACTAAAAGAAGTGATTGTACACCAACCTGTCCAGATACAATTACCATTCCTCGTGATGGTCCTATGGTCGGGACGCATTATTTGAGTTAATAATGATTATTCATGCATTAACAATTTTCAACCTCTGAAAATATCTGAATTATTATTACCAATTAACTCAAAGAGTGTATACAGGGACCACTAAATAAACACATATGTGATAGAAAATTTACCCATCTTTATTGATTTTAGCAAAATTATATTTTTGCCCCTAGAGTTATTATACTGTGTCAGCCAATTTCTGAGCTTCTAGCTACTAAGTCCACCATACATATATCTACAATCCTCCCACTTATTCTTAAATCAGATTGTGGCACAAAGTCTAAGTTCCCATCTTTTCAAGATGGGCTTCGTTCTTCTGCTGGCCCAACGGACTTTGTAGCGGGTCTTGCCATTGTCTGTGGAGTCAACTCTCTGACCTCGATGTTAACTCTTCTCGAGGTAATTCGCGGATGAGGTGTTATCACGCTCAATGTGCTTTAGATTTTTGGTTGAGACCTTGGCTCCTAGCAAGGGCTATGGCGCCATGTGCGCAGTGTAGAGGAATGGCATCTATGGCATTACTCGATTTCTGCAGCGCAAACTTTTTATATCAAAATGCTTTTCTTCGCAGGCCTTGGGATGCAGCGATATATTCTATTCCAATGGTGAGAAATCTGCTATCAGAATTTGCTTTAAAACTCTTCCAGTTGACCGCAACCATTCATTGCACAAAACAGACTTCCAGATGTCGACTTATCGACATCTATATCAAGGACTGAGTCCGAGTCTGTGTATTCCTTTGAAACTTGGAGTTTTCCTACCAAAAGACCAGCTCATATCCTAGTTCTTCTCAAGTACTTAAGGATAACATTATTAAAAGTCCGATGTTCTTCACCTGGATCTTTGACTGATATCTGCTTTGTGGACACTACAGCAATGGCTATATATCAGGGTCGTGTACATAGCATGGCATACATGAGGGCTCCTATTACAAGAAGCATAAGGGATCTTGCTCATGCATTCTATCCTCAGGTGTTGACTAGGGCACATCTTCTTGGAAAGATGAATACATGTCTGGGAAGGATATTAATCCCCTTTAGAGTTTTCCATACTAACCTCTTTTAGTATTTCCTATATGTACATCTTTTGTTGAAAGTCCTAGCATCCTATTTGTCCTATCCCTATAAACCTTAATTTTCCTACGAATAAAGGTGCTTTTCACTAGGGTTTTCAAGGAAGAATTCCTTTGAACAACCCATAATTTGACTGTTCGTCATCATGGAAAATATCATTCCTAATAAGGAGGTGGATGTCATCTATGTATTAGTACGGGAAAGACAACACGCTCCATCTGATCATTTTTGAAGGACACACGGTCCCTCTTCATTTTTGATGAACCCAAAGTTTTGATCACATCATTGAAACTAGTATTCCAGCTTTGAGATGCTTGCTTAAGTCCATATATGGATCTTTGCAGCTGCAAACCTGTGATCAGTATTCACTGGATGGTGAAACCTAGTGGATGTCCATATGATATCTTTCCTTAAGATATTTCGTTAATAATGCATTTTCATGTGTCATTTGCCATTAATTTCATTAATCAAATTTAGGATGCAATGGCAAGTAATGTGTGGATTGGATTTAGCATTAGCACTGGAAAAAAAGGTATCTTGATAGTTAATGCCTTTCACGTTGACTGATAACCTTTTTGCCAGTAGTTCCTAGCCTTGAATGTCTCCATATTTCCATCTGGCACCAATTTTCTCTTTGAAGATCCATTTACACCCTATAGGTACTATTAACCTCTGGTGGATCTACCAAGGGGGTCCAGATTGGTTCGAGTGCATGGAGTCAATTTTTGCTGCATTGCCTCTAGCCATTTCTCGGTCGATATTATGATATCGCCCGTTGTAGGTTTGGGATCATCATCATGAAGCACATTAGCTACGAAGGAATATTTTCTTTGAAATTAATAACCTAAGTAATCTTTCAGAGGATGAAAAACTCTTTCCAATCTACGAGGTGGGGAGGTAGTGTTCCTTTATTGGCTCACCTGATTTATGGTTCCAATTGGTCCTTAGCTCGTTGTACTTTGTGAGGACTTTCTTTCATTAGCTTAATTTGCTTTCCAATGCTTGCTACCTTAAATAAACTACTTTTTTCAAGAAAGATGGCATTGTCGACTTTACAATTCACATTGTGGCTTCTGGAATTGTTAGAAATAGTATCCTAATGGACTCTTTACGGATTCCTATGAATGAGCTCTGAAGACCTAAACTTCTAACTTGTCCGCTTGTTTGTCTTTTTGACATGATCCGGACAACCCAAATTCTGAGATGACTCAGGACTTGGTTTTCTTACCATTGTTCATATCTCATTACTGTTCGGTAGAACGATCTTAGAGGGAACCCTATTCAGTAGATCTAATTTGAAGTTAACAATGGAGTGTCCTCCAAAGGATAATAGGGAGCGTCTGTTTGAAGCTATCATGGAATCGGACCATCTATCCAATTAGATTCCGATTTCTCCATTGAAATTTCGTATGAGCTGAGGTGTTCTGATGGAGTCCATTGAGAGGACTATGCCTTATCCTATGAGATTAGTCTTAGGAATTTTCTCGGCTAGATATTCACCTCCTCGATCTGATCGAAGAATCTTAATGGGTTTTTTAGTTTATTGTTTTTACTTCATGTTCTGGAATTCTTTGAACTTCAAAAAGACTTCAGACTTGTGTCCTCATAAGGTACACATATCCATATCTAGATAGATCATCGAATAAAGATAATGAAGATAGATAAAATTTGCCTATAAGCCGGCACATTAAATGGGGCCGGACCATCAGTATGTACTAGGGCAGGAGATCTGTGGCCCTCGTTTTCCTATGTCCTACACAAAAGGGGAGTTTTGGTCATTTTTGCCTTGGAGACAAGATTCACAAGTTGGATCTACTCGGAGTCAATGGACCTCAATAGACTCATTTTTCTTTCATTTTGTGATCTTAGCTTCTTCTATATGGATCTAATTAGTGCCACAGATATCTATTATTTGGACTATTTCTTAGGTCGATTAGGCCCAATTTTTTTTCCCAACGTTTTGCTCGATAGTTAGAACATGGTACATCAATATTGTAGACTGATAAAGACGTTAATAAGGAAACCATTTGCAATTCTTATTTCTTTCATAAAGAATGTTACAATGGTCCCTTAAGAAGGTATCACATAGCCTTCTAGTGCTAAGCGATGGAACAGAAATTCAAATTCCTGCTAGCTGAGGCCATATATCAGTCTTCAAAACTAGTCAAACCAGATGGTTTAATCGAAGAGGGTATGTATTCACCACACTGCAGTAACTTTGCCCATTGACGATGCGTGGATCATATCTCCATCCCTCAGCTCCTGCTATCCTCAAGATCCTACTTGAAAGTGCACAGTCAATGAGCACTAGACCAGAGTCACACCCAAACTGGAGCTTGAAAAAATCATAAGATTTAGACTCAATAACGAGTATACCTCCAGAAGGACCTTCCTTCTTGTTCTTCAGGATGGCCAGGTAAGTAGGGCACTTCTGCTTTCAGTGGCCGTCGCTGTTGCAATGAAAAACAACTTTTTCTTTGGCAGCGGCTTTCATCCTCGGCTCTGCCTTCTTCTTCTTTCTTTTCTTCACTTCTGCTTTTTCACAAGATTCCTTTTTCTTTCCATAAGACTTTTTTTAGAAGAAGTCCATTCCATAGCAAGAACTGAGCCTTTAGAAACCCTTTTCATAGAAAGCTCAGCATGACACAGCATATTTCATTATTCGGCCAGAAATTTTGAAGTTTATGCATGTGTTAATTCATGATGAATTGCCCATATGTATCCAGTCAAGGATTGTAGAATTTTAATATCGTTCTATAGATCCAAGTCTAACTTCACACCAAGTTCTCAAGCTCTGTCCATGTCCTTGATCTTCATCAGATTATGATTCTTGGATGACTGCCCATCACGCAATTTTAACCTTTAAAAAGTCAATTTTCATGACTTGATACTTGGCTTACGCGACTCTGTTCACCAAACATCTCTGTAGGTGAGCCAACATTTGGCAAAGCAGTATCCAATATCTTCATGTTGGCATTGGAGGTTCATCAGACATCAAGCCAACATTAATTATCTGACCTTATTATCTTGTCTATCCATTTTCAGAGATGCATATCTGTTTAGTGGATGGATGGGCTGGTAACGATGGGAGTCCTGGTCCAATTACATAGGTTAACTCTTCTCGGAAACCCAAAATGATTTTGTAGTTCCTGAGCAATCTTTATAATTGGGTCGGTCAGTCTGTGTTTTCAGGATATGTGGCCATGGGTTGGAGGAAATATTTTTCTATAGCGAGTCAAAGATTTGTTAAATACTTGTAATTCTGACTTTGGACCATTTATTTAAAATTTTATTTTTAAATAAATTAGCTTCCACTATTTTTTCGAATCCCTAACACTCCCTCTATAGAGAATGCAAAAATCTTTCATGATTAATGATTTCTATGGATGTGCGGTTCTCACCAAACTGATTCATCATCTCACCTAACAGTTATTGGATGGTTTAGCCCAATGATTTGAACAACTCTTGTTCAATGATTCTCTAATCATGATGCACCAAACTTTGGTCTGCTACTTTCATGAATCTCACCGTATTCGGAATATTGAATCCACTCCTTGTTAAGTCAGACCCACCATTTGCACAAAACTGGATTTTCTAATTGAGTCTCTCACCGTATCAAAAATATTGAGCCCAACTCATCCTCCAGCCCATAGCATCCAATTGCCTGAATAGACATGGTTGTTATCTCTTGGTGCAATTGAGTTTATATCCAACGAGATAATTCACCTCGAAAAGGGCCGCCAATCTACAATGTGGAAGACCTCAGGACTTAAATCTTTTCTTAGGGTAGAATTGATTCAGGTTCTTATTAACTGACTTGTCATTAGTCATAACAATTATGACACCTAATGTGGGCATGGGTCTAGCTCGGATTATTGTCACCTCAGATTCAGAATTGTGTCAAAGATATGGCCAGGATTAAGTGAGACCAGTCGGAAGGATATATGCCATTAACTCGTACAAGAATGCATTCAGGTCGAGTAGCTCCCAATTAAAAAATCAAGTCGTTCTATAGTTGCAAACTTTACCTTTAGACACCAATTATTGGCCAATACCATATTGGGTTACAGCCTACTAATCCAGACTCTTACCTCTGAGCCTAATAGGTCTTGCTCTTGTATCGTGACTCAATCTTGATCTCATAAATTTATATTAGCGCTATTAGATCCAAAAGCATTGTTGATTACTCTAACCAACCTTTGATTCGGTTTGATCACGTTTACGCCTTAATTGAGGCTACCAAGCCTACCCAGCATTTATGATATGCTTAGATCTAAAATTCTTAATTTTAGACACAATTTAATATTCATAATCTTAATTTTTTAATTTAAGTAGGGTTCATAACAAAAATATGCTATAATAAATTCTTAGGATTTTAAGAATCTAGGATTTGCAGAAAGTAAGTTTTGAGTTTTTGATTAAGGACGAACATGCAGCACCCTTACTGTCTAAGAACACCCCATCGGATGGCAAGGGTAGGGCCTTTTAATTCTTCTTTGTCTTGATGATCGAACGGCCAAGAGGAATGCCTTATCAGGAACTGTATATACAAACAATTTTAGATCTATTCATATATCTCATATACAAATTGTAATCTATATCATGGAATTTTTGTATTACACTCTATGTTATCAATCATGCTATTTTTAGATTCTAAATTATCTTATAATAATATTAAAATAGATTTAAATTGACTCTTATCAAATAAACTCTAATCAAGAC
>QRFJ01007425.1:5000-22394 GCA_006176705.1 Cocos nucifera
TTTACAATTGGTTTATTCTGCAGCAGCAAACGCTAATCATAATATGGGTTTGAACGAAGCTGATTCATTCATTAGTAAAGCCGAAGTCAATAGGAGTGCTATTGTGAAAAAGTTAAGACCTCGGGCTCGGGGACGTAGTTATCCGATAAAAAAACCCACTTGTCATATAACAATTGTATTAAAGGAAAAATCTAAATCATTTTTAGATCAATCAATCTAAGATTTAGATTCATATTAAAAATATGAATGGAAAGAGAACATAATAGAAAAATATGGGACAAAAAATAAATCCACTTGGTTTCAGACTTGGTACAACCCAAAGTCATCGTTCCTTTTGGTTCGCACAAACAAAAAATTTTTCCGTGGGTTTACAGGAAGATGAAAAAATACGGAATTGTATCAAGAACTATGTACAAAAAAATAGGAGAATATCCTCAGGTTTCGAAGGAATCGCACGTATAGGAATTCAAAAAAGAATCGATTTGATCCAGGTCATAATACATATTGGATTCCCAAATTTATTAATAGAGGGCCAAACACGAGGAATAGAAGAATTACAGATGAATGTACAAAAGGAACTACATTCTGTGAACCGTAGACTCAACATTGCTATCACAAGAATTGAAAAACCTTATGGACAACCAAATATTCTTGCAGAATATATAGCTTTACAGTTAAAAAATAGAGTTTCGTTTCGAAAGTCAATGAAAAAAGCTATTGAATTAACTGAACAAACAGATACAAAAGGAATTCAAGTACAAATCGCAGGGCGTATCGACGGAAAAGAAATTGCACGTGTCGAATGGATCAGAGAAGGTAGGGTTCCCCTACAAACAATTCGCGCTAAAATTGATCATTGTTCCTATACAATTCGAACTATTTATGGAGTATTAGGCATCAAAATTTGGATATTTGTAAACGAGTTTGGATATTTGTAAACGAGAAATAATAGACCTTCATTTGTCTTGCCATTCTGTCCAGTGATAGAACAAAAAATTACAAACTGTTTCGTTCTTTTTCTGTTAAATCAAAGAAAAATGAACAATTCTAATTCTATAAGGTTGAATAAAAATTCGATTTACCATTTAGTATAATTGCTATGCTTAGTGTGTGACTCGTTAGTTTTTTCTTTAGAGTTTAGGGTTGAGATTAAAAAAAAAAAAAAATAGACTAACCCCTACTATGAACTTAGTAACCATATAAATTAATAACCAACTTATTGCTTCGTATTGTCAAGATCCCAAGAAACAGTCACTATATGGGTGGATCGATCATATAGTTGTAGCAACTGAAATTTTTTCCATAAAAAAGAAATCTGATTATGGGTTGTGAAGCAAAAATAAAGGGATGTGGATAAATGGAAGGATGATAGAAAGAGAGAACAAAAATATCAATGATATATGATTCCAATATGTATGGTCTATGAATAACCTCATAAAAGGCAGTGTGATAAAGCATTAATACTGATATAATCAATACTGATATAAATATATAAATGAAATATAAATAAATAAAATATAAAAAAAGAAAAAAAAATAATAATAAAAAAAAATAATAAATAATAAAGAATAAAGAGCCTCGGGTTAATAAAAACTGAGGAGATTGACTCGGGAACGAATTTTGCCGGAAGCTCCATTGCAGAGTTCAGGCCTAACCATTAATGGAGAAGCTATGGGAACGACGAAACCTGTGACTGCATAGGATTCGTTTTCAATAGAATCCTAATAATTCATTGGGTGGGATGGCGGAACGAACCAAGAAAAAATTGATTTATTCTGAGAGGTGTCATGAATTGACCCTACGAATGAAAGAGTCAATATTCGCCCGCGAAACCTTTATTTATTGGATTACAATTTTTGGCGCGATTCGATAGAGGTAAAAATAAGGATTCATTATATTATACGTTATATTCTAAAAAAAGAAGCATTTTTTATATTTTCTATATCTAATAATATACACGTCCAGCTGTATATTTTGTATATACATCTTCCTTTGTAACAAATTAAATATGTAACAATTAAATATCAATAAATGCCATTCATTACTTATATATACTTATATTATTAACTCAACTTATATATACTTTTATTATTAACTCATAATTACTTATATTATATTATTATTTATTATTATTATAATAATACATGTGTATCTGTAATATTATTGAATCGTTTCATTCGCGAGGAGCTGGATGAGAAGAAACTCTCATGTCCGGTTCTGCAATAGAGATGGAATTAAGAAACAACCATCAACTATAACCCCAAAAGAACCAGATTTCGTAAACAACATAGAGGAAGAATGAAGGGAATATCTTGTCGAGGCAATCATATTTGTTTCGGCGGATACGCTCTTCAGGCACTTGAACCCGCTTGGATCACAGCTAGACAGATAGAAGCGGGGCGGAGAGCAATGACACGATATGCGCGTCGTGGTGGAAAAATATGGGTACGTATATTTCCCGACAAGCCTGTTACAGTAAGACCTACCGAAACACGTATGGGTTCGGGAAAGGGATCCCCCGAATATTGGGTATCTGTTGTTAAACCGGGTCGAATACTTTATGAAATGGGCGGAGTATCAGAAACTGTAGCCAGAGCAGCTATTTCAATAGCTGCGTGCAAAATGCCTATACGAACTCAATTTGTTATTTCACGATAGGGATGTAGAACTAAACAAAAGGGATATTGAGGATGAAAAAACAACCGCAGGTTTATTTTTTTCTGGACGGACAATATTTCTTTTTTTCCTTCATCCTTTGCATTGAAATAACAGATTCAAATAAAAAATATATGATTCAACCTCAGACCCTTTTGAATGTAGCGGATAACAGCGGAGCTCGAGAATTGATGTGTATTCGAATCATAGGAGCTGGTAATCACCGATATGCTCATATTGGTGACGTTATTGTTGCTGTAATCAAAGAAGCAGTGCCAAATATGCCTCTAGAAAGATCAGAAGTCATTAGAGCTGTAATTGTACGTACATGTAAAGAACTCAAACGTGACAACGGTATGATAATACGATATGATGACAATGCAGCGGTCGTCATTGATCAAGAAGGAAATCCAAAAGGAACTCGAGTTTTTGGTGCGATCGCTCGGGAATTGAGACAGTTGAATTTTACTAAAATAGTTTCATTAGCTCCCGAGGTATTATAAATACTAGTAGATGACACTATGATATAGTAGGCTATCTGAAATAGATCAAATTAATAGATTGTGTCTCACGCATATACTTTTAAAAATTTCATAATTCAAAAAAAAAAAAACAAAGAAAAAAGAAAAAAGGAAACATGTTGATTATATCAAAATTAGGAGGCACAAAAAATTATAGTCCGTTATGGGTAGGGACACTATTGCCGATATAATAACTTCTATAAGAAATGCTGACATGAATAAAAAAGGAACGGTTCGAATAGCATCTACTAATATCACCGAAAACATTGTTAAAATACTTCTACGAGAAGGTTTTATTGAAAATGTTCGGAAACATCAGGAAAATAACAAATATTTCTTGGTTTCAACCCTGCGACATAGAAAGACTAGGAAAGGAATATATAGAACCGTTTTAAAGTGTATCAGCCGACCCGGTTTACGAATTTATTCCAACTATCAACGAATTCCTAAGATTTTAGGTGGAATGGGAATTGTAATTCTTTCTACTTCTCGAGGTATAATGACAGATCGAGAAGCTCGACTAGAAAGAATTGGAGGAGAAATTTTGTGTTATATATGGTGATCCTCCTCTGGTATCCTAATTTTATCTCTAACTTCCCATTTGTGAAATAGAGAGGAAAAGTGAGTTATATACCTCTTCCTTCATTAGTTGATACTTCAAGGGGGTTACCTGGAATGAAAGAACAAAAATTGATTCATGAAGGTTTAATTACTGAATCACTTCCCAACGGTATGTTCCGGGTCCGTTTAGATAATGAAGATCTAATTCTAGGTTATGCTTCAGGGAGGATCCGGCGCAGTTTTATACGGATACTACCAGGAGATAGAGTAAAAATTGAAGTAAGTCGTTATGATTCAACCAGAGGACGTATAATTTATAGACTTCGCAACAAAGATTCGAACGATTAGGTGATTTTTTAAACATTCCTTTCATGGGGACACAATTCGAAGTTAAAAAAAAAAATATTCAAGAAACTTATTTTCCTCAAAAGAGTAGATTCAGAATTAAGGTAAGGAATAAGAAATATGAAAATAAGGACTTCTGTTCGTAAAATTTGTGAAAAATGTCGACTGATCCGTAGGCGCGGACGAATTATAGTGATTTGTTCCAATCCGAGACATAAACAGAGACAAGGATAATCTTTCTAAAAAAGAACTTTCTTTTCTAAAGGGGAGGACCCATGTAAGAATAAAAGATCTGTTTTAACATGAAATGGATATCTCCGTATCTTTTCTTTCTGTATATTTCTGACTCATATTTATGAGATGATAAAATATGACAAAAGCTATACCAAGAATTGGTTCACGTAGGAATGGACGTATTGGTTCACGTAAGAATGGACGTAGAATACCAAAAGGAGTTATTCATGTTCAAGCGAGTTTCAACAATACCATTGTAACTGTTACAGATGTACGAGGTCGGGTGGTTTCTTGGGCCTCCGCGGGTACTTCTGGATTCAAAGGCACAAGAAGAGGTACACCGTATGCTGCTCAAGCCGCAGCGGTAAACGCTATTCGTACAGTAGTCGATCAGGGTATGCAACGGGCAGAAGTTATGATAAAAGGCCCTGGTCTCGGAAGAGATGCAGCATTACGAGCCATTCGTAGAAGTGGTATACTATTAAGTTTAGTACGTGATGTAACACCTATGCCACATAATGGGTGTCGACCTCCTAAAAAAAGACGTGTGTAGAAATAAGAATTAAACAGATTTCAAGAGAAATAAACGATTCAATGATCTGATCAAATATTATAATAATACTTATTATAGTATGGTTCGAGAGGAAGTAGTAGGATCCACTCGAACACTACGGTGGAAATGTGTTGAATCAAGAGTAGACAGTAAGCGTCTTTATTATGGTCGTTTCATTCTGTCCCCGCTTATGAAAGGTCAAGCCGATACCATAGGTATTGCCATGCGAAGGGCTTTACTTGGAGAAATAGAAGGAACATGTATCACACGTGCAAAATCTGAGAAAGCAGCACATGAATATTCTACAATAGTAGGTATTGAAGAATCAGTACATGAAATTTTACTAAATTTGAAAGAAATTATATTGAGAAGTAATCTGTATGGAGTTATAGACGCATCCATCTGCGTCAGGGGGCCTAGATACGTAACCGCTCAAGATATCATCTCACCACCTTACGTGGAAATAGTTGACACGACACAACATATAGCTAACCTGACGGAACCAATTGATTTGTGTATTGAATTACAAATCAAGAGAGATCGCGGATATCGTATGAAATCCGCAAATAACTCTCAAGATGGAAGTTATCCTATAGATGCTGTATCCATGCCTGTTCGAAATGCGAATCATAGTATTCATTCTTATGGGAATGGGAATGAAAAACAAGAGATACTTTTTCTAGAAATATGGACGAATGGAAGTTTAACTCCTAAGGAAGCACTTTATGAAGCTTCTCGTAATTTGATTGATTTATTTATTCCTTTTCTACATGCGGAGGAAGAGGACATTAATTTCGAAGAGAATAAAAACAGGTTTCCTCTACCCCTTTTTACCTTTCAAAATAGATTAACTAATCTAAAGAAAAACAAAAAAGGAATTCCATTGAAATGTATTTTTATTGACCAATCAGAATTGCCTTCCAGGACCTATAACTGTCTCAAAGGGTCCAATATACATACATTATCGGACCTTTTGAGTAACAGTCAAGAAGATCTTATGAGAATTGAATTTTTTCGAATAGAAGATGTAAAACAGATATTGGACACTCTACAGAAGTATTTCGCAATTGATTTATCTAAGAATAAGAATAAGTTTTCATTTTAAATCCATTGTAATTATTTCATCTTCTTTTTATAATAGAAAAAAAAAAAAGTTAGAAAGAAAAAAAGAATAAAATTCGTTTTTAATCTTTGGCACGATCCGTATTTTCCCGGAATGGATCATAATAAAATATTAAATTAATGTCTCTAGGGAATAATCACTTCAAAGTAAATCTTCCCTAGATACCTATATCATGGTATTTAACAGTTGAATCAATTTGAAAAAGACCTAAAGTTAGGGATTTATCAATAGGTAATGTTGCTCCAATACCTAACCAAAGAGCTACTACGGTACCGATCAAAAAGACTGTTGTAGCTACTGGACGACGAAATGGATTTTGGAATTTATTGACATTCTCCAAAAAAGGTACTGTCAATAATCCCATTGGTACTGAAACCATTAAAAGAACACCCAAAAACTTATTGGGCACTGTGCGGAGTATTTGAAATACGGGAAAGAAGTACCATTCGGGTAATATTTCCAAAGGAGTTGCAAATGGATCCGCCGGTTCACCAATCATTGACGGTTCTAGAACCGCTAAGCCTACATTACATGCGAGAGTACCTAGAATTACTACTGGAAAAATATATAAAAGATCATTGGGCCATGCGGGTTCTCCATAATAATTATGCCCCATTCCTTTAGCCAATTTAGCTCTTAATACAGGATCATTCAAGTCAGGTTTCTTTGTTATTGGGATAGGTGAATTCTTATAGATCCATCCCCCGAAGGAACCGGACATGATAATTTTTCATCATCCGGCTCGAGCAAGAACCAAAGGAATGACAGAACTAGATACATATAAAATCTATATTTCAATACATATCTCCACATATATAATGACTCTATGTAAGAAAAGATTTACCAAATTCCATTTTACGGAGTTGCAACTATTCATTGAAAAGAATTCAGTTCTTACAAGTAAATGCTCAATACCCAAGTAGGCTTACAAACTTTGATCATGATCAAGTGCTTTTTGGATTGTCTCATGTCTTTTGATTGGTGTTTATCCCCACAACATCTCGATTTTCTTACATACAAAGTATTTACTTGTTACTAATAAAGTCTAGCCGCTGTTCTTCCTTAGATCCCTTATTTCACTCCGATAGTATTATAGATCGGGATCGATGCAGAGGAAATGAATGCATTTCTACACTATAAATAAAATTTAAGTAAGTGGAATAGATAGAACATTGGATCATGCCACATCACTTATTCTATTCTACGGGATCTTACGGAGCCTGTTCATGCATGACATGATTCGGGTATGATCATAGAAAAGATTCTCCTCAAGCGAACCTGCCTATCCTCTGCTACATAGGGGGACTTACGTGGTGGTTGGATGCGGAGACACATTTGGTTATGAATTCCAACGTGGCGGATAAAATCATATATCTGCATGGCCCAATTAATAGTTCAAGTCACACACTCCCATAATCCATCCTCTCTTCGGAAAATCCACTTCAACTATTCGTATCAATTAAGAAATACAATACTTCGGAGTTGAAGAGAAGTATCCAAATAACATGTCTTATTTTTTCAATAATCCATATTTGTAGCAATGAATCCATATTTGTAGCAATAAAATAGTATTGTTCCTTCCCGATATGATATATGATCAATTACAAATATCTATGATCTGTCTTCTCTATAAAGGACCCGAAATACCTTGCTTACGTATCATTGGAAAGTGCATTAACATAAATACGGCAGTAAGAAGAGGCAATACAAAAGTGTGTAAACTATAAAAACGAGTCAAAGTGGATTGGCCCACACTAGCACTTCCACGTAATAACTCTACCAAAGGCGATCCTATTACAGGAATAGCTTCAGGTACACCTGTCACGATTTTGACTGCCCAATAACCAATTTGGTCCCGAGGTAAGGAATAACCAGTTACACCAAAAGATGCAGTCAATACAGCTAAAACCACACCTGTAACCCAAGTTAATTCGCGGGGTTTTTTAAATCCACCTGTGAGATATACACGAAATACGTGCAGGATCATCATTAGAACCATCATACTTGCTGACCATCGATGAACTGATCGAATTAACCAACCAAAATTGGCCTCAGTCATTATGTATTGAACAGAGGAAAAAGCTTCTGTAACGGTTGGACGATAGTAAAAAGTCATAGCAAAACCTGTAGCTACTTGTACTAAAAAACAAGTAAGTGTGATCCCCCCTAAACAATAAAATTATGTTGACATGAGGAGGAACATATTTACTAAGTTATATCATCCGCAATCGCCTGAATCTCGAGACGTTCCTCAAACCAATCATATACCTTATTGAGATAGGTAATCCAAAGGAATTCCCCCTCTGAGAACCGTATATGAGAATTTCATCTCGTACGGCTCAAGCGGAAACACACAAATACTGATTTCAACGGATATGTAATAGAAAGTTCAAAACTTCTTAGCCACTTGATTCGATTTGCCCCAAAGATACGAAGTAACAAAAATCCGGAATCTCTTCTTTGTGATGATAATGCCAAAAATATCAAGTTGGCTCATCCGTCTTTCTTTATGTTGATCGTTACAGGCCTCTTGAATCTTCTCTTCCCTATTTATTTTTTTTTTATTTGTTATTTGATTTGTTGTTTTTTGTGCGTAATGCAGATTAACAATAGTTTTGCTATTGATAGGAATTCCCTTGTTGAGACCCTATGAATCAATTGAAACCTCAGATTCACACTAGAACCACGATGATTTAATCAAGCAAAGCCTCAAGCTAAACTCAAAGGTTCTCTGAGTAAGAACCGTTTGATGATCACTTATTCAATGAATGGATGTAATGACTCAACAAAATCTAGAGAAACATTTGTCCTTTGTTCAAACTGAAAGAAGAAAAATCGTTTGATTTAGGAAATACCTATTTGAATTTTTTTTGAGTCCGGTTGCGAAGTCTGAATAGTAAATAGTAGGTATGAATCATAGTTCAAATATTTCTTTTCTTGATCTATTCTATATATTCCGTGCTCCAGATACTAGAATAAATATCCGACGAGGTAGAATCATCTTGATAGAGATGACAGGCCCATTTTCTGTATTATCAATAGGATCAATTATAACAAGTCACACACTCATATTCCGGAAATACCGAAACAAATAAATCTCACGGTCGAACTACCAGAATGGTCTAGAAATCCGAGTCTTTCTTAAGTAAAGTAATTTTTTTGATTGAAAAACTAGGACTTTCTAGTTCTTATGAACCTAACTCATTGAAATTCCATCCAGTAAAACGGAAGAATTATAAATTTCCAAAATAATAGATAGGAATATCGCAAATAGAGCCATTGCGACCCCCATAAGTGGTGTAGTCCCCCAGCCCGGTGCTACTTTACCATATTCCGAATTCAATGGTTTCAATAAATTCCCTACAGTAGTTCGTCTTGGCCCAGATCTAGAACTACCCTCAACGGTTTGTGTAGCCATAAAATACTATTCATTGGTTGAGATCTGTTGACTTTGTATACCATTCCGTTGTAGTTGTAAATAAACGATCTTATCGTAGATCCATTGTGATCTTGAAATTATCTAAAAATGGAAACAGCAACCCTAGTCGCCATCTCCATATCTGGTTTACTTGTAAGCTTTACTGGGTACGCCTTATATACCGCTTTTGGGCAACCCTCTCAACAACTAAGAGATCCATTCGAAGAACACGGGGACTAGTTGAAGTAATGAGTCTCCCATATTGGGAGGCTCATTACTTCAATTGAGATAATGAAAAATTATTTCATTTTTTTAGTTTTAGTCGGAACCTTAGGCGGTTCTCGAAAAAAGATAGCGAAAAAAATTATCCCTAAAGTCGAGACTAAAAGGAATGTATAAACCAATGCTTCCATAGATTCGATCGTGGTTTACAATTATAGCTTCCACACCTATTCATTTGGGATCATTTACCATATAAAGAAAAGTAAAGAGTCAAAGAATAAATGGTGATTCAAATCAAGATTTCTCCGGTACCTTATATCAAATCAAAAAAAAAAATAGAGGCGAAAGATACCAGAGCAATGTTGTATCAGACTACTTGTCTCCTTGTAGTTGGATCCCCAATTTTTTGAAATGCTCCAAATTCCACTTGAGCATCCAAATCTGGATCAATACCAGCAAAAACATCTCTGAACAAGGTTCTAGCACCATGCCAAATGTGTCCAAAAAAGAAGAGCAAAGCAAACGTAGCATGCCCAAAAGTGAACCAACCCCTTGGACTGCTACGAAAAACACCATCGGATTTCAAAGTAGCCCGATCTAATTCAAAAATTTCACCTAATTGGGCACGTCTAGCGTATTTTTTTACAGTAGCAGGATCACTATAACTAACTCCATTGAGTTCGCCACCATAGAACTCGACAGTTACACCTACTTGTTCAACACTATACTTTGATTCTGCCCTTCTAAAAGGAACATCGGCTCTCACAATTCCGTCTCCATCTACTAAAACTACCGGAAATGTTTCAAAAAAAGTAGGCATACGACGTACAAAAAGCTCGCGCCCTTCTTTATCTCTAAAGACGGGGTGTCCTAACCATCCAACAGCTATTCCATCCCCGTTGTCCATTGAGCCTGCTCTGAATAATCCCCCTTTTGCCGGATTATTACCAATGTAATCATAAAAAGCTAATTTTTCGGGAATTTTAGACCAAGCTTCCGATAAACTCAGATTTTCGGCTAGTCCGGCGCTAACTCTTCGATATATTTCTTGCTGAAAGTATCCCTGATCCCACTGATAACGAGTGGGACCAAATAATTCGATTGGGGTAGTTGCTGAACCATACCACATAGTTCCAGCAACAACGAAAGCTGCAAAAAAAACAGCAGCGATACTACTAGAAAGTACAGTTTCAATATTTCCCATACGTAATCCTTTGTATAGACGTTGAGGCGGACGGACACTAAGATGGAATAGACCTGCTAATATGCCCAATGTACCCGCTGCAATATGATGAGAGGCTATTCCTCCCGGAACAAAAGGATCAAAACCTTCCGCGCCCCACGCTGGATTTACAGATTGTACTTTTCCAGTTAGTCCATAAGGATCGGACACCCATATTCCAGGACCATACAAACCTGTTACATGAAATGCGCCAAAGCCAAAGCAAGCCACCCCTGAGAGAAATAAATGAATTCCAAAGATCTTGGGCAAATCCAAAGAAGGTTTTCCCGTACGCTCATCACAGAATATTTCTAGATCCCAATACACCCAATGCCAGATAGCTGCCAAGAAGCACAAGCCAGAAAACACAATATGTGCCCCTGCGACACCTTCATAACTCCAAATACCCGGATTCGTTATAGTTCCTCCTGAAATACTCCAACCACCCCACGAATTGGTTATTCCTAAACGAGTCATGAAGGGTATAACGAACATACCTTGTCTCCACATTGGATCAAGAACAGGGTCAGAGGGATCAAAAACCGCTAATTCGTATAGAGCCATCGAACCGGCCCAACCAGAAACTAGAGCTGTATGCATTATATGGACAGAAAGCAATCGACCGGGATCATTCAATACGACAGTATGAACACGATACCAAGGCAAACCCATGGAAATACCCCTTTATCAAAGATAAATAGACACTATGTCACCTTATTTTATCGCATTGCATTGGAAAGGACTATACTATGTACCTAAGTACCTAACCTTTTCAGTGGATTCTGTATGAGAAAGAGTTAATATTTATTCCGTTCCATTGAAAATAACGGAACAATTCTGTTCATAAGAACAAAGAGAAGCAGATCTATTCTATACCCGATAAGTACCAATACGCAATGGGAGAATTGGTACCATTTTGTGGGAACGAATGCATAGATACTTGTTTATCATTCGAACGATCGATTGCTCCGTTCGTTAAAATTTTTCTTTATTCATTCTATCTTACTCTATAAACCTTCCAATCAATCTATCTAGAAAATAGAATAAACAGAAAAAAGGATGAAGACAATAAACCCATTGTTACGTTTCCATATTAAAGTGAAGTATAGTACTTAGTTTTTTTTCTTTAATTTAATGCCCATTGGTGTTCCAAAAGTACCTTTTCGGAGTCCTGGAGAGGAAGATGCAGTTTGGGTTGACGTATAGTGCGACTTGTCAGACATATTGGGTCATATGGGATTTACCCGTTCTCTCCCCCGATCGAGATATCCTCTGTTTCGCCCAAGAAATATTGTATTGAGATTGAGTGAACCATCAATCATTTGGAGCGTGAAGTACAATTAGATCAATTTATATTGGGGATCAATATTATCAATTAGAAGAATTTATGGTTGACTTGGACTGATAAAATAAAGTCTCCAGGCTCCGTTCAGAAAATACCAAATTGGTAACAAATTGATAATATATGTACGATTACCACTTGTATCATAAACGATTCTTATACTTACTATAGGAGCGATCTCAAACTGCCAACCAATGGAGTAGTATGATGAATACATCGAATAGTTTGGAGAAGACATGAAACAAATTGAAAAAGAAGTCGTAACAAAAAAAGTGGTACTGAGATCATTTGCCCTATATGTACAAATAGAATTCGGGCAGATCTTTTCCCGGAGTAGAACAAACATGAACCTAAAAAAATGGAAAGGGCCCATTCAGGAACAATAAAATGACATCGTGATTTGAATCTCGATGAAACAATACATCAATGAGAGGTTAGTTCAATAAGTTCAGTAAATTCTTTTTTTTTATAGGTAAGGGAACAAAAACTCATCTTATGTTTTTTGAAAAATAGAAGAAGAAAGAAAACCCCCTTCATTAGAAAAACAAAAACCTGTTACAGAAAAAAAAAGAAATAGAACTGGAATCGACACATTGATTCTTTTTTTCGCAATTTTATTTTTGAACCGTATGCATCCAAAGGTGCACGTACGGTTCCTAAGGGAACCAATTTTGTCCTAATCAACCGACTTCATCGAGAAAGATTACTTTTTTTAGGCCAAGAAGTTGATAGCGAGATCTCGAATCAACTTGTTGGTCTCATGGTATATCTCAGTATAGAAGATGATACTAGGGATCTTTATTTATTTATAAACTCTCCCGGCGGATGGGTAATACCAGGAATAGCCATTTATGATACTATGCAATTTGTGCCACCCGATGTGCATACAATATGCATGGGATTAGCCGCTTCAATGGGATCTTTCATTCTGGTCGGAGGAGAAATTACCAAACGTCTAGCATTCCCTCACGCTTGGCGCCAATGAGTTTTTTTATTTGAAAAAAAAAAAAAGGAAGACTATGCCTTCGCCATATTGAATATGAATAATAAGTAATAATAGCATGGCACTTCGAGTTCGATATGAGCAAACCATTATTGTTTTTTTCATAACATGAGATTTTATGTCGAGATAGTAGTATGAAATAGAGGTCATTTCGGATTTGATCTTATGTGTCGGGGGTACATTTCAGCGTCACAAACCATTCTTTTTCACACCAGAATTCTCTTTCTGATATTTATGTTATGAAAGAAAAAGTACAAAAATGAAAAAAAAAAAAAGATCATTTTTTTCCTTATTTGATCGTATCAGAAAGGAACTTTGGGATTGCTAAATCACAGACAAAATAAATATATAAAGCAACAGAACCATCATAGTATTTTTTTTACTCCTACGAAAGGAAGGGTGGTAAATGGATCATTCAACGATCCGGATCGGATGGATTCTATTTCTTTCTTCAATAGAATAGAAGAGAAGAAAAAGAAAAAGTAAATTCCATTGTAGAGCCGTATGCACAAAAGATGCCTGTACGGTTGTACAATTCTATTCTTTTTTCTTATATTTTTTTTATCCCTTACTTTAGCCCAATCATGCAAGATAGAAGAACCCTTCATGATGTTATATCAATATCATCAGGGTTATGATTCACCAACCTGCTAGTTCTTTTTATGAGGCACAAGCAGGCGAATTTATCCTGGAAGCGGAAGAACTACTGAAACTTCGCGAAACCCTCACAAAGGTTTATGTACAAAGAACGGGTAATCCTTTATGGGTTGTATCCGAAGACATGGAAAGAGATGTTTTTATGTCAGCAACAGAAGCCCAAGTTCATGGCATTGTTGATCTTGTAGCGGTCGAAAATGAAAATACTAGGGATTTCATGTAAATCCATTTCAAACCATAATTCGAATTTTCTGCGATTTGATATTGAATAGAAAAAAAAAATTCATGATCATCAATCATCAGGTTAAGATCGATCTAAACCAACCCATTCCATTCTAGAATTCTATATATACATACGACATGCCAACTATTAAACAACTTATTAGAAACACAAGACAGCCAATAAGAAATGTCACGAAATCTCCCGCTCTTAGAGGATGTCCTCAGCGTCGAGGAACATGCACTAGGGTGTATGTGCGACTCGTTCAGATCATGAGTTCGAACAAATGAGACAATTTTCCAGTATCAATGACCAGTACCAATGAATAGGATAGATAGAGAAGATCTATCATATACCTATATTGTGTTTGGAATTTATGGTTTACATTGGTGCAAATCCAATCACCTAGATTTGAGATGAAAAGCAATTCCCCATTGGGGGCAAATGGTTATCCATTAAGCGGAGGAAATGGTATTATAAGAAGCAAAAAGGTTATACTCCTATTCTTGAAAGAACGGACTAACAGGGTCAGCTACCTAGCCAACTTTCATAATTAAATGCCGTCACTGTATGAATAACTCTTATTGTGAAAAGAACTATTACTGTATAATTGATGGGTAGAGCCAAAGAGTGTGAACTATACAAGTTAACAATAACATTTGATAAAGTGAAAGAAGAGGCTCCGGTGTATAGAGAGGACCTCACCGTTTAAAAAAAAAGTAACCATAGAAACGATGGAACCCACTATTTTTTTTTATTTGGTATCGTTAGAATTTCTTATTTCCAGGTGAAATGCCTGGAAGGAATAAAAAATCGTGGTTGGGGAAAGTCATAGTAGCAAAAGCCATTGGAATTTTTATTTTATATATCGGAATAATCCGTTTTGTTATTAATTGACGGGGGGTAAAGGATGACTGAAAGAAGAGAAATCAATTAGTTATTCATTAAGGTTTAATTTGATTCAATGACCAGAGTTAGACGAGGATATACAGCTCGGAAACGTCGAACAAAAATTCGTTTATTTGCATCAACCTTTATTGGGGCTCATTCAAGACTTACTCGAACGACTACTCAACAGAAAATGAGAGCTTTGGTTTCCTCTCATCGAGATAGAGGCAGGCAAAAGAGGGATTTTCGTAGTTTGTGGATCACTCGAATAAATGCAGTAATTCGTGAGAATAAGGTATTCTATAATTATAGTAGATTAATACCAAATCTGTACAAGAAGCAATTGCTTCTTAATCGTAAAATACTTGCGCAAATATCTATATCAAATAAGAATTGTCTTTACATGATTTCCAATCAGATTATCAAATAAAGGATATGATATTATAAAATATAATACAGAAATGATTGAAATTGAAACAGAATTCCCCGGAGAATGAACTCCGGGAAGATAGAATAAAAAAAATTAAGTAAGATAAGTAGTAGGAATGAACGAACATGTTTCAATAAAAAAAATATTTCTTCTTCCCCCATTTTTTATTTCTTATAACACAAGAAATAAATCGGGATTCTAGGCCTTTTGAACAAAACATCAATCTGAGCTTGAGTTCCGATTGGAGTTTTGAGTCAATTGAGGAGTATGTTTATTTATTTCTGGTTCTAGGACCAGTAGTTCTGGGGATCGACTCGGCTCTCTCAAATTGTTTCTCATTATTAAGAAAAGGTAACAAAGATAAAATACGAGCTTGTTTTATAGCAATAGTAATTAATCGTTGTTGTTTCAAGGTCAATTTATTCACCCGTCTAGATAATATTTTTCCTTGTTCACTAATAAATCGACTAATTAAACTCATGTTTCTATAATCGATTTGATCCCCCGATCCAATTGGGGACAAACGCCTACGAAAGGATCGCTTGTATTTACGAAAAGGTTGCTTGGATTTATCCATGGTTTATTCCTTATCTCTAAAATTCTATTTCTTTATTCATTTCAGATCTGACCGAAATAGGCTTTGATTCGCATCATTTATATTATACAACTCATATATAATACATATCATATGTATGTATATATATATGAAAATGAAATCGGGTTTGATTTGTATTGTATATATTATGTATATTATATATGTTATATTTATGTTAAGTTAAATATGTTAACTTAAATATGTTAAGTTCTTCCTCTTCCTTGGAAAGATCGCGCACACGTTCCGTTCCATCTATTTCTTTATTTCCCCATGAATCGTATGCTTGTGACAATAGCGACAAAATTTTCTCAATTCTAATCGACTGGATGTATTGTGTCGATTCTTTTGAGTAATATATCTAGAAATACCCGGCGATTCTTTATTGACACCATTTCGGACACAACTGGTACATTCCAAAATAACTCTGACTCTGACATCTTTACCCTTGGCCATGAACCCCCTTTTGATTTTGGATCGACTTAACTTCTTCTATTTTCGACCCGAACTGAAGAAGAATAAAAGAACAAAAAAATCAATAAGAAAATCAATAGAAGTTACTAACTTGAAATTCCATTTTCATTTCTAAAGATTTCGTTGTGTTGTATGTGTTGTAATTATATAATTACAATTAATATTAATAGAGTAATAGTAATAATTAATAAAGTAATAGTAATAATTAATAAAGTAATAATTAATAATAAAGTAATAATTAAGTAATACAATTTCTTTCTAACTATCAATTATTCCTATCTTAAATCCCAATATTTCGTTTAAGTATCTTCTTTCTATGCTATGATTTCGTGGATTCTGCCCTAGATCTGGATACACATTTCCATTTCTGTTTCCCAAAATTCGATCTTAGATTCACCAGATTTTTGTCGAGGTTCAATACACTTTTCCTTTTTTCTTTCCTTCCTATCCTCCTCCTATCCTAAAGAACTGAAAAAAAAAGGAAGGGGCGAAATTTTAGTCACGTCACGTAGAATTGTATCCCTAATTTTCTTCATTTCTTCGCATATTAATAACTAGAATGAAAAAAAAGGGAATGACAAGGCATCTGGGAATAAACGATTAATTTCTATCAATAGACCTGCTAAAGACCCAAACCATAGAGTAGTTAGCACAGGTGCCACGGAGAGATATGTTTTTATATCTCGCATTGAAAATCCTCCTTCTTTATTGTAATACATATATGTATGGTCAGATGTTGTAGTTCAAGATCATTTGTATTTTTTTTTTTTACTTTACGCGGAATTCCTAACTAAAATAGATATGTACAATGAACCGATAGATGAGATTTTCCTGTCCCTAAAAAAGAAAGAAAAAGATGACCCCTTCTTCCTGAGCATTTCCGATAAGATAAATTTTTATTCTTTTTTTTATACGATACGCCGATAAGATAAAT
>QRFJ01007426.1:0-20705 GCA_006176705.1 Cocos nucifera
AAACGGCAAGGAAGGAAATTTTTTTTTTTTTTTTTTTAAAAGCCTTTAAAAAAAAAAAAGGGTTTTTAAATTTTTTTTTTTTTTAGTTGAAAATTTCCTGGATAACTTGGTTTTTTTTTTTGCGCGAACACACTATTCACCAAACAACTCTTACAGATGAGCCAATATTTGGTGACAGTCTTTGATATCTTCATGTTGATGCTGAAGCTCATCAGACATTAAGCTAATATGTAGTATCTGACCTTATTATCTTCATCCATCCATTTGTCAAGAGATGCTCTCTGTTCAATGGACGGACTGGCTGGTAAGGTGGGGGGATCCTAATCCAATACATGAGTTAACTTCTCGAAACTCAAAATGATTTTGAATTTTTGGAGTCAATCCTTCTAATTGGGTTCGGTCAGTCTATGGGTATCCAGGATACAGGCTAGTGGGTTGGATGCAGATATTTTTCTATAGAGAGTCAAAGTTTCTAGTTAGATTTTATAATTAAGACTTGATCAATTTATTTAGAAATTTGATTTTTAAATAAATTAACTCCCACTATTTTCTTGGATCCCTACACTCCCTCTGTAGAGATGCAAAAATCTTCATGATTAATGATTTCTAGTGGATGGTGCAGTGCTACCAACTGACTCATCACCTCACCTAACAGTTATTGGTGATGGGTTAGCCAATGAGTGAACAACTCTTGTCCAATGATTTTCTAATCATGGTGCACCCATGCTTGGTCTCTAATTCTTGAATCTCACCATGCCCAAAATATTGATTCACTCCTTAGTTAAGTTAGATCCACCATTTGCATAGATTGAATTCCTATTTGGATCTCTCGCCATATCCAAAATATTGAGTTCAATCCATCCTCCAGCCCGTAGCATCCAATGCCTAATAGATATCATTGCATCTTCTCGGTGCAACTAAACCACTGTGACCAGTCGAGAACAATCAACCCCAAAAAGGACCTGCACATCTACATTGGCGGAAGACCTTAGACTTAATATTTTCTTAGGGAGATTTGATTTAGGTCTCTTTAAACTTGACTTGACATAGTCATAACCATTATGATTAACCTAGTGGCATGGGTTAGCTTGGATTATTAGCCTCCTCAGATCAGGACTGAGCCAACAAATATGATTAGGTAAGTGAGACCGGTGGAAGAGATATGCCATTAACTCAACAAGAATGCATTCGAGTCGAGTAGCTCCCAATTAAAATCAGTCGATCGTATCTGGCCAAACTTACCATAGACACCAAATTATTGAGCCAAAACCAATCGAGTTAGCCTACAATCCAGACACTAACCACTGAGCCTAGTTAGATCTTAACTTGATCGATCACTCATGTGACTTGACCTTGACCCAGACTTAATCCTATTAGGCTGGTCAATTTAAGCACTCTTGATCCCATCTAATCGACTCTTGATTCGGTTTGATCAATTGCTAGATCTAATTGAGCTACCCAAGCCCGAATCCAATTTTATGAATTTATCTTAGATCTAAAAATTTTTAATTTTAGACCTAATATATTTCATAATCTTAATTCTTAATTAAATTTAGGGTTTATAAACAAAACATGTAAATAAAATCCTAAGATTTCAGGATCTAGAATTTTGTAGAAAATAAGTTTTTGATTTTTGATTAAGGAAGAATGCGCAGTACCTCTACACATCATAAGAACACCCCATCGAATGGGAGGAGAGGACCTTTAAATCCTTATTTGTTCTTATGACCGAACAGCCAAGGGATATGCCTTAATCAAAAATATGATGAATCTACAAAACTAGTTAGATCTGCATATATATTACATGTATAAAATTGATCTAACTTAAAAATATGTTTTGCATACATCTCATGTATCATATCATGCATGATTTTAGATCTAAATTATCTCATAAATATCTAAAAATAAAATTTATATTTGATCATATCAAATTAAATTTATTCTAGATAACTTTGTAGAACTATTCTACAACTAGTCTAAACATGCATCTATCATATCTCATATGAACAAAATTGAATAAATTTATTTTTTATTTTTTAGATCTAATTATAATATTTATAATATTAAAAAAATATTTAATAAATAGATCTAAAATTATAGTTAATCAAAATAAAACTATGATCATCCTAGACTACACATAGAACAATTCTGACCCTAGTCTAGTCATGCATCTCATACATCTTAGCTCTAGATTATTTAATTTTTTTAATTTTTAATTTTAGACCTAATCACATCTAATTTGACATCTAAAATTATCTAATTATTAGATCAAAATTATATTAAAATTAGATCTAAATAATTCTAGAACCTATCTCTGATATCAGTTGAAGGAAAAACTTTATTTTCCTGATCAGGTTCGTTCAGATCTGATTAGATCAAGAAGAATATTTTAAAAATTTTCTTTTAGATCTAAATTAGATTTGAGATTCTTCAGATCTAATTTTATTAATCTAATAAAATAAAATAAATTAAATTAAATTAAATCTAATTTAATTATACCTTATTATGGGTAATCCTATTATCCTGTGATGATCCTGATGTTTGCCTGAGGTTATAGATGTAGCCACGCAAGCGTCTGACCTCTATCGATATTCACTCAGACAGGATCTAGAGATCATCTTCTTCTTAATCTGTACTCCAAAGATTAGATCTAGATCTGATCTTGAAGATCTTCAAAATATCTTTTGAAGATCGGCTATTGTCTCTTGTAGCAGTGCTGCCTTCTTGCTTTCTTGTCGCCTCTCTCTTGCTTGGATCGCACCAAACTGAAGCCCATAATCTTTTAGGCATGGAGAGGAGAGTGAGAATCTGAAGGAGGCATGAAGAAAGAAAGAGAGGGGCTATGTGGCATGGGCAAAGGGCAGAAGCTCTCAATTTTGGGCGTAGATAGGATTTATATAGACCCTACTGCATCATGCAGTACCACATCATCCCGACCAATCATAGCTCTTCATGAAATCAGATCTAAATCTAATTGATGGGATGACATCATTTGATCCAATCAGATTAGTGTCCCTCACAAACCTCCTTAGGTGGCACCAAGACTGGTCAAAGAAGAGTCTTTGGCGCCACCCAAGTAGAGAGGATGAAGCAATTGGAGTCCCATCCATAAGGGACCCCAATATTTATCCTCTTTGGGTGCATGCCTTCTTAGGCGTGTGCCCCCTCCCTTTCTTCCTTTTAGCAGGAGGATAAAGCCCCATCTACTCTCCTATGGGTACATCACACATGGGCAGTTATCTAAGTGTCATAGGTCAACGTTTGACCAAAGTCAAAGAATAAGATTTAGCAGGTGATGGAAAATGGTAGGTGTTGTCTCAAATTTATCTTATAAATTAAGACAATCTTTTTTTGACTTGAACAAGCTCCAATCAGACCATGTAAAGGTTCCTGAGTGAGCCCAAATACATTTAGCTCAGTCGCGATAACTTTTAATGATTGTTGAAGGAGAATATCAGGCTCAATCGTGTGCTAGCATGATTTTCTTGAACCTAATTAAATCTTATTCAAATCAATTAAACTAGATTAGTATAATTGATGATATCTAGATCCAAATTCTTGATTATGTGACCCAGTTAGATTCAGTTCCATATGGTAATGGGATATATCATGATTTCTATCATTGCCATCATCGAAACACCTTCCGATAGATCAAAACTTTTCTGATTCAGACAACTAGTATAATCAATCATTTAAATAATTCTAATTGCTCTCAAAATCCATCAATGACACCTAGCAGCATATGATGGTAATCCATCAGAACTAAAGATGAACCTCTCAGTGTAGTTACCTATGTGATTAAGTTCCTCCATCTTGAGCCCCGATCGGATTAGGGTTAAGTTGATCTCATCAAACCCTAATTTTTGTCATATGAATTAATCATTCGATTCAAGTCCGATGTGAAAACTCTAATAGAAACTCTTTCTATCATTTTACTTTGCCATGGCCATGAGCTTATGGACTTGATTCTCATGATCATCATAGGACTGCTCCTCATCTATCAAGGTAGATAGATCTCCTATTGGTGCAATCCAATTCCTACAATGAACATGCTATAGCCTACATACACCTCAGGATTCCAAATGGCTAGGAGACTAAGTCAAGGTGAACTATCGATGCACCTCAAGTCAAAGAACCAGACACGCCACTGTAGCTTCGAGCCAGTCATTGAGGAGAAGGTAGACTTCCTGATGACTGCTTGAGGTGGTCACGCTCAGTGCCCTTGTTCTCTAATGAGTATCTATACTCTCGCTCTAGTGTCTCTACACCGTAGACTCAAGACTCATCTATCTTAAAAAAAATGATCGTATACCAACCTTTCAGATCATTCACCATCCTCATGATGATCCTACGATTGGGCACATTTTATGAGTTAATAATGAATATTCATGTCTTAAATTATCAACTCTTAAAAATATGAGCTATCATTACCATTAACTCAAGGGATGTATCACGGACACTTTAAAATACACACTATGATAAAAAATAATCTATTTTATTATTTATAGTCAAAATTATAATTTTTCCCTTATATGTGTATTACAAGTGTTAGCCAATTCTGATTTTTAGGGCACACATATCTAACAGTTTATTCACTAAAATTGGTTGTCCGTTGCTCTTGGTGTGGAGAACTCGATGAAGAAGAAAGTTGGTTTATGTACCGACCTTCGAAAGAAGAAAAAAAGAGAAAAGAAACATACCAAAAAACTCTTTCTCTTCTCTCCCTAAACACCTCTCTCTCTGTTGTCTCTATTTCTTCCTATTTTCTCTTTATTTTCAACTCTATATTTTTGTTCTCTGCCACTCTCCTTAGCAACAGCAAGTAGCAGGCCTTTAAATAGGCTAATCCGGGTGATCTTAGGTCGAAATCTTATTGAAATAGAGTTTAAAACTCTCAAAATAACTCAAAAAAAGCTCTGGATCAATTCTGACCGTTGGATGTCGATCAAATGGGCCAAAAACCACTCAAAAATCATTTTAAAAATCCAAATCAAGTCAGAATTCATTTGGACCATTGGATCAGCCTTGAAGATTGAATCTAGACCCTTAGATCATGCCCAAGAAGCCTCTTTCTTAGTTTAAAGCCGAAACACGTCACCATTGACCTTATTGAGAGCTGCATCTGTCATTTGTCAGTGCATAGATTTTCGCCATTCGATCAAATTCCAGCAAACAGCATCTGTCGGATTAGGCAAAATTTCTAGAATACCCACTATAGACCATGCATGAGCCTGACATTGCATGGACTGCCGCTTCCTTCAGCTAATGGAAGCGTGCTTGTCCCCATGAAATCCTCGAAATGCTCTCGCCTGGTTACTGTAGCGGTCCATCGGCACCACTAAAAAATTCTGACATTAGCATGGCTAAGTGGCATCAAGGACAGTCGGCTGAGACGGTCGGGCCGGACGATCTGCTAAGCCAATTTTTTTGAGCCGATTTGAACCATACCAACTGGCTTTTTTTTTTTTAAATTCAATTTTGGGCTCGTTTGAAGTCCATTTTGCTTAAAATTTATTTCATCTGATCCAGAAAAATAAGATCTTCATATTGGTGGTCTTCTTTTCTATATAAAATTAATAAAAATATTAATTTTTTAAAAATATATTAATTTATTTTATAATTTAATATTTTTATTAGTGTATTTTTACCACTTATCACACCCCCCAACTTAGTCATTGCTAGTCCCTTAGCAATGCTTTATTCAATACCATATCTCAATAAGATCATCCATCAAAAAGATAAATCTACAGTTAAAGATCAAAAAGTTTAGAAAATACCACTAACTAAGCATTGAGCTTCAGAAGCAAATTTTGCAGTCAGTATAATTAACAACTTCCTTAGATTACATCAAAGATCTATCACACTTGTGTTCGTGATGACTAACTTAGCATTTCGGTGTTAATTTAAAGGATAGTTATCCTCTCTTATCACTAATTTTGGTTAATTTTCTATACATTCCTAATTTTATATTCATGAATTAAGATAGCTTTCTCACTGCTTTTTCTTTTGTGCTGAGCATCCTGACCTTCCCTCCACCATTTTACGTGAATCTCCATACTTGACATAGGTGCAGAGATCCAGTTACTAGGCTTTGGGCAATCTACATATTTGCACTTTATTTTTAGGTAGGTAGCTCTTTTCTTAAATTTAATTTCTTTTTATTAGAATGTATATTAATTATCAATTTTTAGTGATAATTGAATCCTCAATTAGTCTCATAATCAATACCTACTTTGCCTTGTTAGTGTTCATGTGCAATTAGAAGTGCTAATAGTCTTTTGATGACCTAAGTAGGCTGCTAAAAGTCTGACCAACTAATTTACTTCTTTAACTCGTTACATTCATTAGCAGATACTTCTATCTTTTTCCACTTATCCAGTCTATCTTGTTCAAGATTTTCTTCTTGACATATGATTTAAAAAGTTTTTTTTTTTTTTACCTCCTAACTTATTCTACATTATCTCAAAGGAGAAAGAAAAAGTAAATGTGCAATAAAGAACAGGAAAGAATACACCTAATTTGATTCAATCTGGTTCTTTGAAGCTTTGAAATTTGGCTTGAGCTCTCATTGATTTTTCTTTACAAAATTAAAAATACACACCAAAGTAGTAAAAGAGCAATAATAAATTATTAAAAAATAAAAAAAAATGATCAAAACTAAAAAAAAAAAAAGAAACAACCTATCTAGTAAGTTTTGATTTATAGTCTTCAGCTTGACTTTCTTAAGACTCTAGGTTGGATCTTGTAATTGAAATGCTTCCTTCTCCTTCTCAAAACTTCTATCAATGTAATTTTTCAGCTTGTGATCGTTTACCTTGAAGGTACCTTTTGATTTGTCAAAGATCTCTACTACTCCATATGGAAATACCTTAGTAATTGTATAGGAACCTATCCATCTTGATTTTAGCTTTTCTGAAAACAAATGTAACCATAAACTATATAAGAGAACTTGCTGTCCCTCATGGAATTCTCTTTTTACAATATGGTTATCATGCCATTTCTTAGTATGTTCTTTGTAGATCCTAGCATTCTCATAGGCATGGTGGCGAAATTCATCCATCTCATTCATTTGCATCCTGCATCTTGTATATCAAAGTTAAGAATTTTCATAGCCCAATATGCTTTATGTTCTAGCTCAACAGGGAGGTGGCATGCTTTTCCAAAGAGTAGCCTATATGGGGACATACCAATAGGTGTTTTATATGCAGTTTTATATACCCACGATGCATCATCTAATTTTAATGACTAGTCTTTCCTAGATGCACTTATAGTCTTTTCTAAAATTCTCTTTAATTTCCTATTAGACACCTCTACTTGACCGTTAGTTTCTGGATGATATGGGGTACCCATTTTATGAGTGACACCATATTTGCTTAACATATTTTCAAATTATTTATTATAAAAGTGTTTACCTCCATCACTAATGATTGCTCTAGGAGTGCCAAAATGTGTAAAAATATGCTTTTTCAAAAATTTGACAACTACCTTAGCATCATTAGTTGGAAAAGATGCTGCTTCTACCCATTTTGAAATATAATCTATAGCCACAAGTATATATTGATTTAAAAAAAACTAAGGAAAGGTCCTATGAAATCAATACCCCAAACATCAAAAATTTCACACACAAGAATATTGTTTAAAGGCATTTCATGTCTCTTAGAGAGATTTCTAGTTCTTTGACAATGGTCACATGAAGAGACATAAGTATGAGCATCTTTAAATAGAGAGGGACAATAAAAACACGATTGAAGAACCTTATAAGCTGTTCTAGTTGGGCCAAAATGTCCTCCTACCTCCTGGTCATGATAATGATGCCGAATTTTCTCCATTTCTTCCTTCAGAATGCATCTTCTAATGACCTGGTCTGCACAACACTTATACAAGAAGGGTTCATCCCAAAAATAATATTTAACAATAGATAAGAACTGCTTCTTTTATTGAAAATAAAGATTAAGTGGAAGAACCTTACCAACTAGGTAGTTAATAATATCAGCATACCATGAAAATGTTCTACCTGATATAGCATAGAGGTGCTCCCTATTGAAGGGAAAAATCCTGTTTCTCGGGTTAGGTTCGTTCAAATCTGATTGGATCAAGAGGGATATTTCAAAAAAATTTTCTCTTAGATCCAAATTAGATCTAAGACTCTTCAGATCTGATTTTATCAATCTAATAAAATAAAATAAAATAAAATTAATTAAATCTAATTTAATTATACCTTTATCATGGGTAATCCTATTATCCTATGATGATCTCGATGTTGGTTCTGGATGTAGCCATTCAATCATCTGACCTCTACTGGTATTCACTCAGGCAGAATCTAGAGATCTTCTTCTTCTCAATCTGTGCTCCAAAAATCAGATCTGGATCTGATCTTAAAGATCTTTAAAAAGCTATTTGAAGATTAGTTGTTGTCTCTTGCAGTAGTGTTGCCTTCTTCCTTTCCTGTCGTCTTTCTCTTGCTCGGATCGCACCAAACTCACACCCAAAAAAAACTCTTGGATGTGGATAGGAGAGAGAGGACCTAAAGGTGGTGTGTAGAGGGAGGGAGAGAAGCCTTGTGGCATGGACAAAGGGTAGAATCTCTTGATTTTAGGCACAGACAGGGTTTATATAGATCCTGTTGCGCCATGCAGCACCACATCATCCCGGTCAATTATGGCTCTTTGTGCAATCAGATCTAAATCTGATTGGAGGAATGACATCATCTGATCCAATCAAATTAGAGTCCCTCACAAACCTCCTTAGGTGGTGCCAAGACTAGTCAAAGAGGACTCTTTGGCGCCACCCAAGTTGAAACCATGAAGCAACTGGAGTCCCATCTATATGGGACTCCAGGCATGATCCTCATGGGGTGCATGCTTCCCTAGGTGTGCGCCTCTTCCCTTTCTACTTTTTAGCAGGAGGATAAAGCCCTATGTTCTCTTCTATGGGTGCATGACATATGGGCAGATGTCTAAGTGTCAAAGGTCAACATCTGACCAAAGTCAAAAGATAAGATTTAGTAGGTGATGAAAAATGGTAGGTGTTGTCTCAAATTTATCTCATAAATTAGGATAACACTTTTTTGACCTAGACAAGCTTCAGTCAGACTAAGTAATGGTTCCTGAGCAAGCTTAAACATATTTGGCTCAGTCGAGACAAGCTTTAATGATTGTTGAAAGAGAACATTAGGCTCAATCATATGCTAGCATGATTTTCTTAAATCTAATTGAATCTTAATCAAATCGATTGAATTGGGTTAGTCCAATTGATGATATCCAGATCCAAATCCTTATTTGTGTGATCCAGTTAGGTTCAGTTTCATATGGTAATGGGATATGTCATGATCTCTATCATCGACATCATCGAAACACCTTTCGATGAATCGAAACTTTTTTGACTCAAACAACTAGTATGATCGATCTTCCAAATTATTTTAATTGCTCCCAAAATCCATCAGTGACACCTAGTAGCATATGATGGCAATCCATCAGAACTGAAAATGAATCTCTCGATGTAGTTACCAGTGTGATTAAGTTCCTTTATCTCGAGCCCTGATCGGATTAGGGTTAAGGTGATCTCATCAAATCCTAATTTTCATCATATGAATTAATCATTTGATTCAAGTCTAATGTGAAAATCCTAATAGAAACACTTTCTATTATTTCGCTCTACCATGGTCATGGACTTATGGACTTGATTCTCATGATCGTCATAGGGCTACTCCTTATCTATCGTGGTAGATAGATCCCCTATCGGTGCAATCCAATTCCTATAATAAACATGCTATAGACAACATACACCTCAGGATTCTGAATGGCTAGGAGACCGACTTATGGTGTAGTCAAACTATAACACCCTCAAGGTGAACTATCGATGCATCTTGGGTCAAAGAACTAGACACACCACTATAGCTTCAAGCTAGTCATCGACAAGAAGCTAGACTTTTCTCATGACTGCTCGAGGTGTGGTCACGCTTAGTATCCTTATTCTCTAACGAGTACCTATACTCTCACTCCGGTGTCTCTACATCATAGACTAAAGACTCATCTATCCTAAAGAAGTGATCGTACACCAATCTTCCGGATCAATCACCATCCTCATGATGATCTACGGTCGGAAGCATTTTATGAGTTAATAATGAAAATTCATGTCTTAAATTTTCAACTCTTGAAAATATGAACTATCATTACCATTAACTCAAGGAATGTATCTTTCAAATACACATTATGATAGAAAATAATCCATTTTATTATTTATAGTCAAAATTATAATTTTGCCCTTAGATGTGTATTACAAGTGTCAGCCAATTCTGGCTTCTAGGACACAAATATCTAACAAACTCCCACTTGACCTATAGCTAATTGGCTACAAATTTAAGTCCCATCTTCTCAAGGTGGGTTTCGATCTTCTACTGGCTCAATAGCTTTGTGAGTGGGTCTACCACATTGTATGCAGAGTCAACTTCTTGACCTCGACATAACCTTTCTTGAGGTAATGGCGGATGACGTGATATCATCGCTCGATGTGCTTGAATTTTTAGTGAGACCTCAGCTCCTTAGCAAGGGCTATGGTGCCATTATTATCATAGTACAGAGGAATGGCATTCAATGGCATCTCTTCGATCTCTACGGTAAATTTTTTGTACTAGAATGCCTTTTTTGCAGCTTCTGATGCAGCAATGTATTCTGCTTCCATGGTGGAATCTGCTGTCACTGTCTGCTTGGAATTTTTTCAACTGACAGCACCACCAATACACACAAACAGACTTTCAGATGTCGACTTTCAATCATCTATATCAGACATAAAATTCGAGTCTGTATATCCCTAGACTTGGAGTTCTCTATTACCAAAATTCAACAACATATCCATAATTCTTCTCAAATACTTAAGGATGCATTTCACAGAAGTCCAGTGTTCTTCATTTGGATTCAACTAATATCTACTCGTGACATTCACAGCATGGGCTATATCAGGTCGTGTACATAATATGGCATACATGAGGCTCCCTATTGCTGAAGCATAAGGGATCTTGCTCATGCGTTCAATCTTCTCAGGTATGTTGGAACACATTTTCTTGGAGAGATGAATGCCACATCTAAAGGGTACTAATCCCCTTTTGGAGTTTTCCATGCTAAACCTCTTTAACACTTCTTGTACATCTTCTGTGAAAAACCTAGCATCCTATTCGGTCTATCTCTATAAACTTTAATTTCTAGAATAAAGGATGCTTCTCCTAGATTTTTTATGGATAATTCTTTAGATAACCATATTTTAACTATGGTCAATATGAGAATATCATTCCCAATAAGAAGGATATCATCCACGTATAGTACGAGGAAGACAATAGCGCTCCCACTGATCCTTTTGAAAATACATGGTTCCTCCTCATTTTTGATGAAACCAATAATTTGATCATATTATTAAAATGAGTATTCCAACTCCAGGATGCTTGCTTAAGTCCATATATGGACCTTTGCTGCTTGCAAACTTTGTGATCAACATCACTGGATGTGAAACCTAGTGGTTGTTTCATATACATATCATCCTCAAGGTATCCATTTAAGAATGCCATTTTTACATCCATTTGTCATATTTCATAATCGAAATAGGCTATAATAGCAAGCAATGTGTGGATGGATTTTAGCATAGCTACTAACGAAAAAGTATCCTGATAGTCAATGCCTTCGTGCTGACTATAATCTTTTGCCACTAATCTAGCTTTGAATATCTCTACATTCCCATATGCACCAATCTTTCTCTTGTAGATCCATTTACACCCAATTGGTACTATACATTCTGATGGATCTACAAAGGTTCAGACTTAGTTTGAGTGCATCGAGTCTATTTCTGACTTCATTGTCTCTAAGCATTTTTCAGAGTCGATATATGATATTGCCTCATCATAGGTTTTGGGATCACCATGAATCCCATTACCTACGAGGAACATTTTCTCTACTACCTCTGAAATAGTACCTAAGTACCTCTTAGGGGGATGGAAAACCTTTTCTGATCTATGAGGTGGAGGAGGTAGTGATTGTATTGACTCAACTTGATTTGGTTCCATGGGGTCCTTAGCTCGTTGCTCTTAGAAGACTTTCTCCTCTAGCTTGATCTGCTTTTCAATGCCACTATCTTGAATAAACTATTTTTCAAAAAAAATAGCATGCCGACTTATAATCACATTATGATCTTCTGAAATGTAGAAATAATATCCTAATGACTCTTTAGGATATCCTCTGAATCGAGCTCTAAAGAACCTATAATCTAACTTGTCTACTTGTTATCTTTTGACATGAGCTGGACAGCCCCAAATTCGAAGATGACTCAGACTTGTTTTCTTATCATACCATATCTCATACAATATGGTAGAAATAATTTTAGAGAGAACGTTATTCAGTAAGTATATAGCAGTTAACAGATTATATCCCTAAAAAAAATTAGGAAGGTCTGTGAAGCTCATCATGGATCAGACCATATCTAATAGGGTCCGATTTCTCTATTTTGAAACCCCGTTGAGTTGAGGTATTCCAGGTGGAGTCCATTGAGAGACTATGTCATTTTGCATAAGATAGTCCAAGAATTTCCAACTAAGATATTCACCTCCCCGATCTGATCGAAGAACCTTAATGGGTTGTCCAATTTACTTTTCGACTTCATGTTTGAATTTCTTGAACTTTTCAAAAACTTCAAATTTATGTCTCATAAGATACACGTATCCATACCGAGATAAATCATCAGTAAAGGTTATGAAGTAATCAAGGTTGCCTCTGGCTGACACATCAAATGGGTCACACACATTAGTATATACTAGGGCAAGTAGATCCATGGCCCTTTTCCCATGTCCTACAAAAGAAAGCTTAGTCATTTTGCCATGAAGACATGATTCACAAATTGGATATGGTTCGAAAGTCAATGGACTTAATAGCTCGATTTTCTTCAATTTGTTAACCCTATCTTCTGCTATATGATCTAGCTTTAGATGCCATAGATACCTATCGTTTGGACTATCCTTGGATCATTTTATGGTATTCACATTTTGCTTGAAATTAAAGATAGATACATCAATATGTAATTGGTAGAGACCGTTAATGAGGAAACCACTTGCAATTTTATTTCTTTTATAAAGAATATTACAATGGTCCTTAAGAAAATTAATTACATAGTCTTCTTGTGCTAAACATGAAACAAAAATCAAATTCCTACTTATGGCAGGCATATAATAATAATCCCCAAGTACTAAATCTAAGCCAGACGGTAGTTGAAGAGGGTAGATTTTCATGGCCATAGTAGCAATCTTTGCTTCATTTTTGATGCATAGGATCATCTCACCATCCCTCAACCTCCTGTTATCTTCAAGACCCTGCATGAAAGTACATAAATGAGCACTAAAATCAAAGTTAAGCACCCAACTGGATGCAGAAGAAATCATAAGGTTAGATTTAATAATGAGCATACCTCGAAAAGGACCTGTCTCCTTCTTATTCTTCAGGGTGGTTAGGTATGTAGGGCAGTTCCGCTTTCAGTGGCCATCAATATTATAATAAAAATATTTTTCTTTATTAACGGCCTTCTTCTTTAGCTCTGCCTTCCTTTTCTTTTCACCAACTTCTTCTTCTTTCTAGAAGACTTTTTCTTGAAAGAAGTCTATTCCATAGCAAGTACTGAGTCTTTAGAACCTTTCATAGAAAGCTCAGTTGTAACCAGCATATTCATAAGTTTGGCCAAAGTATTCTGTAGTTTACGCATATGGTAGTTCATGATGAACTGCCCATATGCATCAGTCAAGGATTTTAGAATTATATCATTCTATAGATCTTGATCTAACTTCACTCCGAGCTTCTCAAGCTCTTCAAAGTCCTTGATCATCATTAGACAATAATCTTGGATTGACTGCCCATAATGCATTTTAGCCTTAAAAAGTCATTTAGTGATCTGATATTTGGCTGCGCGACTCTGTTCATCAAATAACTTTTACAGATGACCCAACATTTGGTGGGCAGTCTTGATATCTTTATGTTGGTGCTGAAGTTCATCAGACATCGAGCCCAACATGTAGTATCTAATTTTGTTATTTTCATCCATCCATTTGTTAAGAGATGCTCTCTATTCAGTGAACGGATGGACTGGTAAGGTGGTGGGATCCTGGTCCAATACATGAGTTAACTTCTCAAAATCCAAAATGATTTTGAAGCTTTGAAGCCAATCCTTGTAATTGGGTCCAGTCATTCTATGGGTGTCTAGGATACGAGCTAGTGGGTTGGATGCAAACATTTTTTCTTTTCCTATAGAGAGTCAAAGTTTCTAGTTAGATTTTGTAATTAATACTTGATCAATTTATTTAGGGGTTTGATTTTTAAACAAATTAGCTTCCACTATTTTCTTCAAATCCCTACACTCTCTCTGTTGAGATGCAAAAATCTTCATGATTAATGATTTCTAGTGGATGGTGCAGTTCCACCAATTGACTCATCACCCCACCCAATAATTATTGGTGATGGATTAGCCAATGAGTAAACAACTCTTATCCAATGATTCTCTAATCACGGTGCACCCAAGCTTGGTCTCTAATTCTTAAATCTCATCATGCCTGAAATATTGATCCACTCCTTAGTTAAGTCAGACCCACCATTTGCATAGATTGGATTTCTAATTGGATCTCTCACCATATCCAAAATATTGATCCCAATCCATCCTCCAGCTTATAGCATTCAATGCCTAATAGATATGGTGGAGTCTTCCTGGTGCAATTGAACCACTATAACCAGTCGAGAATAATCAACCCCGGGAAGGACCCGCATATCTATAATGGTGGAAGACCTTAGACTTAATCTTTTCTTAGAAAGATTTGATTTAGGTCTCTTTAAACTTGACTTGACATAGCTATAACCATTATAACTAACCTAGTGGCATGGGTTAGCTTGGATTATTAGCCACCTTAAATCAGGACTGAGCTAACAAATATGGCCAGGTAAGTGAGATCGATGGAAGGGATATGCCATTAACTCGATAAGAATGCATTCAAGTCGAGTAGCTTCTAATTAAAAACCAGTCGATCATATCTGCCAAACTTACCTTAGATACCAAATTATTGAGCTAGGACCAATTGGGTTAGCCTACAATCTAGACTCTAACCACTGAGACTAATTAGGTCTTGACTTGATCGATCACTCATGTGACTTAACCTTGACCCAGACTTAATCCTATTAGGCTGGTCAATTTAAGCACTCTTGGTTCAATCTAACCGACTCTTGATTTGGTTTAATTAACCACTAGATCTAAGTAAGCTACCCAAGCCCGAACCCATTTTTATAATATATCTTAGATCTAAAAATTCTTAATTTTAGACCTAATATATTTCATAATCTTAATTTTTAATTAAGTTTAGGATTCATAAACAAATTATGTAAATAAAATCCTAGAATTTTAGGATCTAGGATTTTATAGAAAATAAATTTTTAATTTTTGATTAAGGACGAACACGCAGCACCCCTACACATCAAAAGAATACCCCATTGAATGAAAGGATAGGGCCTTTAAATCCTTCTTTATTCTTATGATTGGATGGCCAAGGAGAATGCCTTAATTAGAAACATGATGAATCTAGAAAACTAATTAGATCTACATCATATACCACATATAAAAATTGATTTAACTTAAAAATATATTTTGCATATATCTTATATATCATATCATATATGTTTTTAGATCTAAATTATCTCATAAATATCTAAAAAAAAATTTAAATTTGATCATATCAAATTAAATTTTTTCAAGACAACTTTATAGATTTATTCTATAACTAGTCTAAACATGCATCAATCATATCTCATAAATCATAGATGAGTCATAAGTCTACGGTGTGAAGACACTGGAGCGAGAGTACAGGTACTCGTTAGAGAATGAGGGCACTGAGCATGACCACCTTGAGTAGTCATTAGGAAGTCTACCTTCTCGTCAATGACTGACTCGATGCTACAGTGGTGTATCTGGTTCTTTGACCTAAGGTGCATCGATAGTTCACCTTGAGGGTGTTATAGTTTGACTACACCGTAACTTGGTCTCCTAGCCATACGGAATCCTGAGGTGTATGTTGGCTATAGCATGTTCATTGTAGGAACTGGATTGCATCAAGAAGGAATCTATCTACCTTGGTGGTAGAGGAGCAGCCCTATGATGATCATGAGAATCAAGTCCAGAAGCTCATGGCCATGACAGAGTGAAATAATAGAAAGAGTTTCTATTTAGGTTTTTACATCGAACTTGAATCGAATGATTACATCATATGACAGAGACTAGGATTTGACAAGTTCACCTCAACCCTAATCTGATCGGGGCTTAAGATAGAAGAACTTAATCACATAGGTAGCTGCACCAAGAGGTTCGCATTTAGCTCTGATGGGTTGCCACCATATATTGCTAGGTGTCACTGGTGGATTTTGGGAGCAATTAGAATGATTTAGATGATCGATCATTCTAGCTGTTTGAATCAGAAGAGTTCTGATCCATCAAAAGAAGTTTTGATGATGTCGATGATAGAGATCATGACATATCCCATTACCATATAGAACTGAACCTAACTGGGTCATACAAGTAAGGGTTTGAATCTGATGATCATCAATTGAACTGATCCAGTTCAATTAATCTGGATGAGATTCAATTAGGTTCAAAGAAATCGTGCTAGCACTCGATTGAACCTAACATTCTTCTTTTACTATCATAAATAGTTGTCCTGACTGAGCCAAAGGAGTTTGTGCTTGATCAGAGACCTTCACTTGGTCTGACTGGAGCCTGTCCAAGTCAGAAAAGGGTTTTCTTATTTTGTAAGACAATACCTACCATTTTTGGTCATCTGCCATTTCTCGTCCTTTAACATTGGTCAAAAGTTGACCTTTGACTGGTCAAATGTTGACCATTGATACTTTGACTTTTGTCCATGTGTTACGCACCTATTGGAGAGCTAGTGGGGCCTGTCCCCCTACCAAAACCTGGTAAGGAGGAGGGCGCACGCCACCCTTGGCATGTGCCCAAGCTGGAGGCGCCCAGGAGTCGCTATTGGACAGGAACTCTATCTCCTTTTTGGATTTCGATTAGACTTCTCCTAAGAACCAAGTTTGACTGGTTTTAGATGCTATCTAAGGAGGAATCCAAGGGACTCTATTTCCACCAATCAGATTTAGATCTGATTTCACAAAGGGTTGTGATTGGTTGGGAAGAAGAGAAGTTGGATCACGAATAGTCTATAAATAAGACCCTGCGCCCAACTCAAAAATAAATTAAAAATTCTCATGCCCCAAGGCTGCCTCTCCTCTCCTCCTCCACTCCAAGTCCATCTTCTCCCTCTCCTCTCCATGTCCAAAGGAGTTTGGGATCTTAGTTGGTGCAATCCAGATGAGAGAAAGGCGATAGAAAGCTAGAAGGTTGCGCTGCTGCAAAGGACAACTACTGATCTTTGAAAGGTATTTTGAAGATCCTCCAGATCAGATCCAGATCTAATTTTTGGAGATGTGATAGAGAAGAAGAGGATCTCTAGATCCAGCCTAAGTGGACATCGATAGAGGCCAGGCACTTACATGGCTAGATCCAGAACCTTCCACTGCTTACAGGATCATCAACGGGTAATAGGATTACCCTACGTTAAGATAAATTAAATTTGATTTAATTTATCTAAATTTATTTTAATTATTAAAATAATAAAAATTAAATCTAAAATATCTCAGATCTAATCTAGATTAAAGAGAAAAATTTTTGAAATATATCTCTTGATCCGATCAGATCTAAATGAACCTGGTCCAGGAAATCAGGATTTTCCTTCAACTGGTATCAGAGCCAAGGTTCTAAAGTATTTAGATCTGATTTTATATTTTATTTTAATTAAAAAATTAGTGATTTTAGATGTCTCATGAGATGTGATTAGATCTAAAATCAAAAAAAATTAAAATTAAATAATTTGGATCTAAGATTAGAAAATATGCATGACTAGTTCTAAAATAGAATAGTTCTAAAGAATAGTCTTGCATGTTTTCAATTTAATCTAATTAAATCATATTTTACATCTATTTATTTACTATCTTTTGATATTATAATTTTTTATAATAATATCTAAAATATAGTAAATAAAAATTATTTAATTTTAACATCATATGAGATATGATTGATGCATGTCTAGACTAGTTGTAGAATAGTTCTACATAATTATCTAGATTAGAGTTTATTTTGATGAGATCAATTTAAATCTAATTTTTTAATTTATTATGAGATAATTTAAATCTGAAAATATGCATGATCCGATACATAAGATGTATGCAAAATATGCCATGATTAGATCTAATTTATATATGAGATATATGATATAGATCTAAAACTGTTTTGTAGTATTACATGTTCCTGATTAAGGCATTCCTCTTGGTTGTCCGATTATAAGAATGAAGAAGGGTTTAAAGGCCCTCTCCTCCCATCGGATGGGATGTTCTTATGACATGTAGGGGTGCTACGCGTTTGTCCTTAATCAGAAACCCAAAACTTACTTTCTGTAAAATCCTAGATCCTGAAACCCTAGGATTTATTGTGCATATTTTATTTATGAACCCTACTTAATTAAAAATTAAGATTATGGAATATTAATTAGGTCTAAAATTGAGAATTTCAAATCTAAGATATATTCATAATATTGGATTTGGGCTTGGGTAGGTCAATTAGGTCTAAGCAATTGATCAAATCGAATCAAGAGTTTAAATTGACCAGCCTAATAGGATTAAGTCTGGGTCAAGATCGAGTCATGATCAAGCAAGACCTAATTAGGCTTAGAGGTTAGAGTCTGGATTGTAGGCTAACCCAATTGGTTCTGACTCAACAATTTGGTGTCTAAGGTAAGTTTGGCACATACGACCGACTGGTTTTTAATTGGAAGCTACTCGACCTGAATGTGTTCTTGTACGAGTTAATGGCATATCCCTTCCACCAGTCTTACTTACCTGGCCATATCTATTGACTTAGTTCTGATTTGAGGTGGTTAATAATCCGAGCTAACCCATGCCACTAGGTTAGTCATAATTGTTATGACTATGATAAGTCTAGTTTAATGAGACCTAAATCAATTCTCCCTAAGAAAAGATTAAGTCTGAGGTCTTCCACCATTGTAGATGTGCGGACCCTTCCTGGGGTTGATTGTTCTCGGCTGGATATAGTGGCTCAGTTGCATCGGAAAGATGCAACCATGTCTATTAGGCATTGGATGCTATGGGCTGGAGGATGAGTTGGGCTCAATATTCTAGATATGGTGAGAGACTCAATTAGGAATTCAGTCTGTGCAAATGGTGGATCTGACTTAACTAAGGAGTAGATCAATATTCTGGATATGGTGAGATTCATGAATTAGAGACCAAGTTTGGGTGCACCATGATTAGAAAATCATTGAACAAGAGTTGTTCACTCATTAGCTAACCCATCACCAATAACTGTTAGGTGAGGTGATGAGTCAGTTGGTGAGACCGCACCACCCACTAGAAATCATTAATCATGAAGATTTTTGCATCTTTACAGAGGGAGTGTAGGGATCCGAGAAAATAGTGGAGCTAATTTGTTTAAAAATAAAATTCCTAAACAAATTGGTCAAGTCATAATTACAGTATCTAACTAGAATCTTTGACTCTCTACAGAAAAATGTCTGCGTCCAACCTATTAGCATGTATCCTGGACACACATAGACTGACCGAACCCAATTATAAAGATTGGCTCAAGAACTACAAAATCATTTTGGGTTTCGAGAAGTTAACCCATGTATTGGACCAGGACCCTCCCACCTTACCAGCCCGTCCATCCACTGAACAGAGAGCATCTCTAGAAAAATGGATAGACGAAGATAATAAGGCCAGATATTACATGTTGGGCTCGATGTCTGATGAGCTCCAGTGCCAACATGAAGATATCAGGGACTGCTCACCAAATGTTGGCTCACCTGTAGGAGATATTTGGTGAACAGAGTCGCGCAGCCAAATATCAAGTCACGAAATAACTTTTTAAGGCTAAGATGCATGATGGGCAGTCAGTCCAAGATCACTATCTGATGATGATCAAGGACTTAGAAGAGCTTGAGAAGCTCGATGTGAAGTTAGACTTAGATCTACAGAATGATGTTATTCTATAATCCTTGACTGATGCATATGGGCAATTCATCATGAATTACCACATGCATAAACTTCAAAATTCCTTGACCGAATTAATGAACATGCTGGTCACCATTGAGCTTTCTATGAAAGGTTCTAAAGGCTCAGTTCTTGCTATGGAATGGACTTCTTCCAAAAGAAAGTCTTCTGGAAAGAAAAAGAAGTCTACAAAAAAGCAAAAAGTGGAAGGAGGAAAGAAGAAGAAGGCAGAGCCGAAAAAGAAGGCCGCTGTCAAAGAAAGTGTTTCCATTGCAACAGCAATGGCCACTGGAAGCGAAATTGCCCTACTTACCTGGCCACCCTGAAGAACAAGAAGAAAGGTCCTTCTGGAGGTATGCTCGTTATTGAGTCTAACCTTACAGTTTCTTCTACATCCAGTTGGGTGCTTGACTCTGATTTTAGTGCTCATCTGTGCACTTCCATGCAGGATCTTGAGGATAATAGGAGGCTGAGGGATGGAGACATGATCCTATGCATCGAAAATGGAGCAAGAGTTGCTGCAGTGGCGGTGAGAACATACCCTCTTCGATTACCATCTGGTTTAGACTTAGTTTTGAA
>QRFJ01007427.1:0-12500 GCA_006176705.1 Cocos nucifera
ATTGTTATTGTTATATTTCGAACCATTGAATGGACCAATTCGAGAACAATTGGATGATGACAAAATTATCAAAGATTGGCATTCATTATTTCGATTCAACAACGTACCGATACCAATAGTTCCTTGATGTTGGGTAAGTGATTGAATCTTCGCCTTGGAATAAAAAGGATTGATATTGGTGCGATCTAATCCATTATCGGAAATCAATACGGAACTTGCCCTATCATACCTTTTTCCGGTATACGAAATAGTGGAATTGACTAACTCAATTCTTATGAAATCGCGAATCAGATCATTTGTCCTTACCTCAACAAAGGAAGCATGAACCTCTTCTATAGAACCATTTTTTTCTTGGTCCCAATTCAATACTAAGCAAGTCCGAACTAATTGAATACTTGTGTGATAAATTCCTCGAATTGACTTGCCATTTCCATAAAGGATATAATTGACAACTCTAAGTTGGACATTATCCTTTTCCTGCAAGAGATCCCGAGGGAAAAGTGTTGCTAAATTTATCCCATCAGCTATTTCATATGTGACTACGGACCGAACCGAAACAAAATACTTTTTCTTGGTGGGTGTGATCCGTTGGACATAGATCCAATTTTTCAATTTTTTTGATTTCTTAGAATTTTTTTTTTCCGTCTCTGGTGGTATCAAAATGCCGCTGTGCCTGGATATCTTATCTCTTTCTCCAGGAAAATGAATATCTCCAGAAAAGATTTTCAGTTCAATACTTTTTTTTTTTCTCTCCACTCGGACTAATCCGCCTACCCGGCTTCTTGTATTTAAAGCGAGTTGTGTATCTACTCCAATGATACTATTGTTCCGGACCATTATGAACGAAGATCCGGGTAAGATATGCACTTCTTCGAGAATGAAAAAAAACCGATCTACTTTCTGGTATTTCGGACTAAATTCTTTTGCTCCTCGATACTCAATCAAATCCTCTTTTTTTATGATTGAATCTACCTCTATGGTCCCATATTTAGTAATTCCTGAACTATTTCTTCTGTATCGTGGATCATCAAAATAAGCAAGAATACTATTTCTACGTAAAATACCATTTATGGGTATTTCAATCGAAATACCAAAACAGGGCATTAGTTCTTTATCTCGTTCTTGATCATATTGTAATGGGATAATGAATCTATTTCTTCGTTTTTTCGCCAAGAAATCAGAATTTTCTTGGAGAATAGAAGGATATATGAAATTCCAATGACCATTGGATATGATTCGATCAGGTCTTGAATAGTCAAGAATTTCCCTATCTTTTTTACCAGAAGTATCCAACAATTTATGTCTTACTCGATGATTAGTCATTGAGGGGTCAAAGATATATCTTTCTTCGAAAGAAAAAGAATGAACATTCATTTGATCTTGATCTTTGTGGAGCGAAAAAGACACTATACTGGATCTGCACGGACCTCCTGCTAATATCCATAAATGACTTGTTTTTGGTAATAGATGAACATTACCATGTGTATATTCAGATGCATGGTGGACATCGGTACTCCAGTGCATTTCTCCCTCTGATTCAGAATAAATATGTTTTCGTACCTTCTCTTTAAAACGAAAAGTAGACGTTCCGGCACGAATCTCAGCAATCACTTGTTCTGATTCTACATATTGATCATTTTGAACTAAAATCAAACTTTTTGATGGAATATTCACATTATGGATAATATCCCGAGTCTCAATAGTTACATACAAGTCTATAGAACATAGAAAAGCAGGATCCGCCCATGACGGGTACGTGTGGGATAAACCAAATCCTCATTGAACTTTAATTTTTCCATTAGAAGGAGCTCGTACATGTTCGGCAGTATCTGAAGAGGGAAATATAATGAATTTTATATCCTACACTTTTGGCATAGGATTATGTATAATATGCTATGTACCAGATCTGATGTTACATATGTCTTAGGCATAACAAGTAGATTTCAGACTGATCCAGGAGAGGATCATTAGAAAGCAGTGAAAAATATTCTTAAGTACTTAAGAAGGACTAAGGATATTTTTCTAGTATATGAAGGATCTAATCTTAAACTAGAAGGATATTTTAGACTCTAGTTTTCAATCAGATCCAGATGATAGCAAATCCATTTCAGGATATATCTTTACTCTAAATGATGGAGTAGTGTGTTGGAAAAGTTTCAAGTAGCAAACTATAGCTGACTCAACCATTGAGATGGAATACATAGCTACAAATGAAGCCATCAAGGAAGCTGTCTGGATGAAGAAGTTCATCACTGAATTGGATGTCATACCTGAGATTGAGAACCTAGTACTACTTTATTGTGATAATACTAGAGTAGTTGCTCAAGCAAAAAAACCAAGATCTTATCATAATTCCAAGCACATTCTGAGATGCTTCCACCTCGTTCGTGAGCTTATCGAGAGAAAAGATGTAGTTATTGAATGAGTAGATACAAAGAACAATATAGCAAACCTATCCACTAAAGCTCTAGCACAGCAGCAGTTCAATCGCCACCTCGATTGTATGGGGTTAAAATATAAGGGCGATTGGCTTTAGTGCAAGTGGGATATTAAAAATATATATCCTACAAGCCAATCGAAATATGTATTTTGATGGGTTATTCTTTTAGCCTTTTAGACTCATGTATTTATATTTTTATAAATAAATAATGACATTTATACTTCATTATTTGTTGCATCTTATTGTTTGTTTACGATTATGATGAATCTCATAGATTAGGGCTATGGTTTTAGGATTATGATGAGATCATACCTATGAGACCTAAAATTCTAAAATTCTAATCTAAATTTTTTTCAATTGATGGAACATTGAGTTGGGGATCAATATTTTCGGTAAGACTGGCACATCCTATGTATACTTGATGGAGAGGGTGATTGATCTCACAATCACTTGTGTGAGACACTAATACAAGAATATGGATGCTCATTAGAGAATGAGTTTACTGAATTAATCTAATTTGAGAATATCTTATGGAGTCTTACTTGTCAAAAGATATTTTTCATAGTGAAAGTTGTGCATGTAATCCTTTGACCTAAGATTACCATAGAACCTTGTATGCATGAATCCATATTTTGGTTCATACTCATTTATGACTTAATCATGTATGGGGTGTTCTGGATATGGTGGATTGTATATGAAGGTTGTCAGTAGGTCAACATGAAATCGATCACTTCTAGTAAGAGGAGATTGCATCCTACTTACTTCAATAAAATAATGATTTTGGAAGACTTTGATCAAAGCATAATAAATATTAGAAATGGTTTCTAATGTTGCATTAATCAAATCATTATCATAAGATTTAGAGAAATATGAATATGATACTAGATTTGATATGATTCCATATCCAGAGTCATTTTTGAGATATAGGGTGACCACAGGATTAAATTGCATGATAACTTGCCACTGAAGAATATTTTTAATATTTTCATCAAAATTCTATATTCTCTAGGTAGACATGATACATTGCTAGACGTTAATCTTATCTTATGAGTTTGATCGAATTAAACTATGATACATTGCTAGATGTTAATCTTATCTTGTGAGTTTGATCGAATTAAAGAGTTTAATTCGATCACCAATTAGAAAGGATTCTAATTGTTCGAATTAGGTCAGCTTGATTTAACCTAAATTTGTTAGATTGGTTTCTAATCAAATTAAACCAACTTGCAACCAGACCCACTTTGGCTAGATATGGAATCCAATGGGTCACACATAAAGAAAATTAATCAAGGATCTAATTGGATTAGATCATGTTTGCTAGTTGAACATGCTTGTATGTGTTGCAAACCCTAACTCCAGCATTCAAATCGGATACGAATTTGGTTCCTATTGGACTAATAAAATCCAATTTAATCCAAATCTAACTTGGGTTCCTAATTAGGTTGATCCTTGGCTTATTGGGCCAAGGGATGGGTGCCTCTTATCAGCATCCCACGAGCCAGAGAGTCTCTCTCTTTGCACTTGAGGAATATATTATGCACAAGGGACATGTGGCACATGATTTAGGATGGCACCAACTTCCTATGTTTATCCAATATTTATTTCACGTAACCATGAGATGGCATGGACTTCAAATTAAGAGGAGGCATAGAGGACTCCTTCTGCATACAAAACTCTTTGGTACCTTATCTGAAAATTGGATAAAGCAAGACTCCTAGCCGCCCCCTCCTTTGTTGGCACCACTTGGACAAAGAGACCAAGTGGTTTGGGATTGACTTTTCCCACGCCACACTTCTGAATGGCACCAATAATTAGGGCCTTTAGATGGCTTTTTCTTCAAATTCAATCCTTACATTAAGTGGTACCTCCTATTAAAGTATCACGACACTTCAGAAAATAATGTAGAATTAATTCCAAAGAGTCTTTCTGCCTGAAGCAACTTTTGGAACTATTCCATAGCTTTCATGTGTCATGATAAATTAAATAGGATGCGAGTACTATGGATGGGCATGAGATTTGAGGAGGGAATGGGCATGAGAACTTGGTTTTTGCACCCCTACATATATTATAAATAGGGTTGCGCACTGGGAGTTAGATCATTTATCCTGATCCTTTCTTTCTTACACTCTCTTCCTATTGTCCAATTATTTTCTTCCTTTCCTTGTTAAGACAAGGTCCTAATAAGGACAAGAAGTCTTCTTTAGGATAAGGGTCTAGGAAGAAAATTAAGGAAGGCGAGGAGAAAAGAAAGGAAGAGAGAAGGAAAGCTAGGAGGAAGTTCTGCCCAATTGAATTCTTGGAAGAGGAATATAAGGAACCGATTGTTCTATGAAATTAGAGGCTTGATCAAGTCCCTGTGTGAATCAACATTGGAGGGCAAACATGTGGATGCCTCGTGGAACCCCTGCCGAACCTCTACCAAAATTTTGACTTAAATTAGGGTTTAGCAATTCAGGTATTCTTCTATAACCTATATTTATATTATAAATGCATATTATATTATTTTAATTTAATAAAAATGTCTTGGGTTAGGGTTTGATTTTATATTTTCATTGAAAATGCTTTAAAATCCATGCTTCTACTCTGGTCATCGAACCCTACATTTTTGGTATCTAATACCTAAGTAGTAGTATCACATAAAGAACTATCTTGCACGGCAATAGATTGCTTCTTCTTCGGCCTGTTCGAGACTAGGAAGGCAATGTACTGAGGATAATTTCTCTTTTAGTGCCCCTACTTGTTGCAGTAAAAGCATTCCACCTTGCTGTAGTCGAACTTAGATTTCTTGGTCTGACCCTACATAGATGTTCCAGTATGCTGCTGCACCTTCTTGGTTTTTTTTCTTGTTCTTCTTTCCTTTCTTAAAGGACTGATGACCAAATAAAGATCCTCCCACTATATTCACTGACTCCTTTTAGAGTTGGTGATCTTTCTCAAAGTTCGGCAGCAACCCTAGTAAACCATGGTAGTTTACTGTAGGCTTTGTCATTCGACAATGAGTAAGGAATGGGAGGTAGGACTTGGGCAAGGAGCTCAGAATGGCATCTCTCCTAAGCTGCTCATGCAAGAGAAAGCCGAGCTTGCTCAAGCACTTAATCAACTCAATCATATACAATATGTGATCAGTAACTAATGATCTTTCTCAAAGTTCTACAGCAACCCTAGCAAACCATGGTAGTTTACTCCAGGCTTTATCATTCGATAATGAGTAAGGAATGGAAGGTAGAACTTGAGCAAGGAGTTCAGAATGGCATCTTTCCTAAGCTGCTCATGCAAGAGAAAGCCGAGCTTGCTCAAGCGTTTAATCAACTCGATCATGTACAATACATGATCAGTAACTGACATCCCTTCCATCATCCAAGCATTGAAGATGACACAACTAGTCTTGTGCCTCTCAACATTATCAGAAGTGCCAAAGAACTCATTCAATATTGTCCTCTAGCTGAGCATTCTCAAATCTATGACTGAACTCATTGGTCATGGTTGCCAATATGATGCAACACACCATGATACGGTCATTAAGCTACTTCTGGTAAGTGTCTCGAATCATGCCATGAGTACTCTGAGCTAGCTCCTCAGGTGCCTATCAAAACATATAGAATTTGCTTATGCTCCAAAATAATTTTTAACTTTTGATACCAACTATCAAAATTTGGTCCCATTAATTTAACACAGTGGCCATAACTATATAAAAGAAAAAATTAAAAACCTAATTATTATGTGAATTAATAAGCCTAAAGACTTGGACTTTAGTCTAAAGGTTCTTTTCCTATTTTATACGAATTGGTAGCCTCTACCTCTAATTCAAGAAATTACCTTAATTCGTTATCGGGTACTAAAATCCTCACAAACTACACACAAGCCCAACTTTGGTCGGCCAATCCATGTGCATCTATTGGTAGGTTCTTAACCAATTGCTTCTCTAAACATTTTCAAGTAATTTAATTTTGCCCCAAAAGCCGAATCAGTAGGTTTTGGCCTCCACTAAAAAAGTCCGGCTAGGTCCAACCTTTAACTTGACCATACTTGGTGTATCTAACTAACCAACGAATGATTAGGCCCGACTTTAGTCAGCCAACCTAATTATCATTAAGGAGATACTATCAAGTTATCATATTATGAATGATAATTTCATTAGTCAATAAGCACTAGGCCTTTGGGCCTCTAATGATTATTAAACTAATGGACCCATTATCACCCAACTTAATGGAAGGCTATATGATCAAGTTATCTCCATAACTATTTTATTTTTAAGGATCTAATAATTTAGAGGATTTGATTAATTCATTATAAATAAGAAAGAAGAAATTGACTAGCCAATCTTGATCCTCCTATTGACTTCACCAAGTTAGATCAAAGAGGACTGGATTCAAGCTGATCTTTAGGCACCTAAATTAGTCATAGTGATTTACCTAATTGACATGGATTAGCATGAATCACTAAGTGATCTAATCTACCATGTCGGCTAGGTAAGTGAGATTAATGGGAGGGATATGCCATTAACTCATCAAAGAATGAATCGATGCAAGTAGCTCCCAATTAAAAACCATTGATCAAGACTGTCAAATTTACTTTAGACACCAATTGGTTAATTAGTTTTGACTCAATCATCCTAATAATTCAGGCTCGACTACTAAGCCAAAATCAAGTCCATTTGATATTTATTAAAGACATGGACATGACCAACTACAACTATTGCAATTGAGCTAAAGTGTCCTTGACTTAATCTAAGATAATATTTTGTTAGATTTGATCAACTACTCTTGAGTATGTCTATTCTTAATTCTAACATTAGGTCTAACCCAATTAAATGACCTGATATGCTAATCGATTAATCCTTTAACCCATGAGTTATGGATATGTCTTAGAATCTTTAATTCATAATTCTAGATCTTAACAAAATAAGTCTTAAGTTTTAATTAAGTTCAAGACTAATGGGTTGGTTTGGTACCTCAAAACTAATTTCTGTTTGTATATAAATTTTAAAAATTAATTTTAAAAATAAATTTTAGAAATAAATATTAAAAATAAATTTTAAAAATAAATAATAAATTATTTAGATCTAATCTAATAATATTTATGATTTATATTCTTTGATCAGTACATACTAGGACAATCTCTCCACTGTAAGAGGTAAATCTTATAGCAGGACAACCTTATAATCAGTATATATGATCTATTATTTTTAGATTTTTATTGAAGGATTCATTTAGATCTAATCTAAGAATCAAAATAAGATACTAACATGCATGTAAATTATGTTAGAAAGAACATATTGCTCTGATACCATTGAAAGAAAATCGACAGGTGTTCTAAGCATATTTTAAATTTTTTTAATATAGAAATAAAAGATTAAATATTTTAATCTATTTTATATACTTAGGATCAAATCTAAAACATATCTATCTAAGGATCTATAGCATGAAAAATAGCATGCACAAAAATATAAAAAATAAAATTTCAATATCGATCAGATCGATCCAGAAACCTAGATCTAACTTTTAGATCTATCAACTAAGGTTCAGAACCTATACTTGATCGAAGGTCACTGATCTCTGCTATTGTAACATTCAAATGTGAAGCTTTGAAGGTTGCTTGCAGTCACACAGGGTTTAGTTCATTGCAGGCCTTAGGTTTTAGTTCAGATTTAAACTCTTTTAAATCCAAACTTAACCCAACTAATAACAAAACTTATCTATCTGGAATAGGGGCCAAACAAAGCTATTAGGCATGGGAAGATATGGGAGAAAACTCTTATTTTGTAGCACAAAACAAGGAGTCCTTCTGCAGGCTATCAACCTAAGTGGATAAGGTGATTAGTTAGAGTTCTATCTCAAAACTATTTTGAACCAAACTCAAACCAATCCAACCTTATCCAAGTGGGGTGACAACAAGAGGACTTTCAAGTGAATATCCCATGCACAAACTCTTTTTGTGCATGGATAAAGTGGTGCAGAGAAAAAAAAAGTGGCCCAAGGAAGTTGTGAAGCATGGACTAGTCCAACTAGTTTGGACTCTTATTTTTACATTTAATTTCAACTAGATTTGAACCAATTTAATAAGACCAAACCTAATCAAATTATGCCTAATTAAATTCTAATCAAATTAGGATTTGATTGAGTCAAAGTTTTGATCAAATTAGGAATCAATCTTTCTTAGTGATTAGGTCATCTCATAACCGGATCAAACTGAATTGAATCCAATTCAATTAGATTTTATCCAAACTTCATTGCTGAATCAAATTGAGCTAATTAGCAATCTTATTGCTAACTAATCCTCCAATGATAGAGGTCCAGTCGAGTAGGACTCCTAGTCAAGGAGTCCCTATCCAGTAGGACTCTTGACCATAGAGTCCTAGCTCAGTAGGACTCCTGATCATAGAGTCTTAGTCTAGTGGGACTCTTGATCATAGAGTTCCAATCTGATGAAACTCTTGATTAGCTATATGTTTAGACAGGTACTTCTTATGAGTGTGACCCCATAGATTTGAATCTAAGTCGGTAGCATATGAACAAATTCCTATACCAATCGAAGTGACCATCTAGCAATGATATCCGATGTCCAAATAGGTTGAATGTATGCAAAGCAACATTTAAAACTTACTAGAATATGGTTACCATATAATTCATCCCTTTGACCTTGAATGCTTAGAGGATGACCTAGGGTTTAATTGTCAATCCTAAATAAGTCGTCCATATTGTATTTCAAATTTCGAATCCATTAAATGGATTATCCTAGCCAAGATTTTGCTAAATTAAAATATAGTGATATATTATCTCCAAACTCTTAGAGCGGTCATTTCCATCTTAATCACACACTGACTTAACAAGTACTTGACTGCACCCAGAAACATTCCATCACTAAATTAGAGATTTAGATAGTTCGGCATTAAAGTGTAGTAAGTTGCTTGCAAGCCACCTTGGTGAACTTAGGTCTTAAGAAAACTTATACCCATATCCCTTTAGAGCTAGACTTGATAGCAGAATGCTCAGACAGCATGTTGGAGTTGCCCTATTCTCGCACCTCTATATTTTTTTTTTAAGTTTTTTTTTTAACTTTTTTCTTTTTTTTTGATATATATATATGAAGACTTAGCACTCTTTTTGAGTGAGAGAAAGCACAATATGAACAAACAAGAAAGAAAAAAGAAACAAAAAAAAGGGAACATAATCCCACTTTAGTTCTTTACCATAACCATACATATATTTTTTACCCATCTCTAAAAATGGAGGTATATATCTATACGCTAGATGAATAAGTATGTATCATGCTCTTGACTATTAACGAATATATATCCTGATCTGTCTCGATTAATTTGTATGAATATCTATCCGATATATTATTCATGTGTCAGGAACCAGATTTGAACTGGTGACACGAGGATTTTCAGTCCTCTGCTCTACCAACTGAGCTATCCCGACCATTTCCCGTGCATTATCCTAGTAGAGTACTTGTATCTATGTCAATTAAAGGGACTAAATCTAAATAAAGTAAAGTATTAAATAAAGTAAAAGTAAAGTATTCAAAAATTTTATCTAATAAATGTAAGGATAATGATATGAAATGTGAATGATTCAATAATAGAGATTCCTTGCCCATATATGTTCATTTGTACAGGTATCATATCTATCCAAATTGGGATAAGATCCAAAGATTTCTCCTCGGATCCATTTGTGAAAGAGTAGAGTGAATGAGAAAGAAAGATAGTGAATTTTGTTTGAACCACTGATGAAAAAAAGAGGATAAATAGTTAGGAAGTAAAATGGACTTTTTGTTGGGGATAGAGGGACTTGAACCCTCACGATTTCTAAAGTCGACGGATTTTCCTCTTACTATAAATTTCATTGTTGTCGGTATTGACATGTAGAACGGGACTCTCTCTTTATTCTCGTCCGATTAATCAGTTTTTCAAAAGATCTATCAAACTCTGGAATGAATGATTTGATCACTGAATATTCGATTCTTCCTTCAACTTCGATTGGAATGGATTCACAATAACTCTGAATTTTTTCTTTCATATATATATATTCGATAGATTCGGGTCGTGATTAATCGTTTGATATGTTAGTATGTATACGTACGTATTAGATATATTATATAGGGCCGTCCTTTCTGTAATTTCGATAGAGGAATTCCAGCTACCAACACAACGTAGTCAACTCCATTCGTTAGAACAGCTTCCATTGAGTCTCTGCACCTATCCTTTTTTATTCTAGTTTTATAAACCCTTGTTTTCTCAAAATAAGGATTTGGCTCAGGATTGCCCATTTTTAATTCCAGGGTTTCTCTGAATTTGGAAGTTACCACTTAGTAGGTTTCCATACCAAGGCTCAATCCAATCAAGTCCGTAGCGTCTACCAATTTCGCCATATCCCCTTTTGATTTGAGACCAAGATCCAGTTGGAATTCCACCCATCTCTTTCATTTATTTTGGAACCGTTGAATTCATTAGATAATGATTCCCATATCGAAAAAGTGTATGCTTCTATTTGATTTTTTTGGCGATCCTCTATCAGTTTATTTCTATTGGATAAACCTTGTTTCAATCAGAAATGATTCTATCATTGATGTATCCGCAATTCAATATGGATAGATATATCCCATATATATATGTTTCTCCCTCCCTTTCTTTTTTACAGTGCGATTTGGAATACTGGAACGGTCGATATTCATTCTTCTTTTTTTTTTTTTCGTCCTATCTCTTCCTTTTCCGAATGAAACCAGAAGAATGTCTCATTCTAATTTGGATTCTATCTTTATCCTTATCTTATCTTTATCTTTTCTTAGGACCGATCCGCTCGCTATACGTTATAATTATTGCTATAACTGCTTTACTTTAAGTTTAAGAAATAAATAAATTTTATATTATATTAAGAAATAATTAGATTTTTTATAATCATAATTTATAATTTTCAATTTTAATTAATAATTATATATATAATTATATATACATATTCATTAACATATATATATATACATATTAAAAAATATAAATAGAATGTATAAATATATAAATAAAATGTATAAAATGCATAAAAAAAAGAATAGAATGTATAAATAATAATTAATGTAATTAGTTATAACTAATATAACTAATAATATTAGATATAACTAATATATCTAATGATATATATATATAATGATATATATATAACAATAGAACTATGAATATGAACTATATAGTTCATATTAAATTAATAGCTAATAGCCCTAAGCTAAGATCCAGCAGTTTCCTGAATTCCTATACACTATTTCTATTTGTTATACTATTTCTATTTCTGTTATGTGAGCCCGCTTAGCTCAGAGGTTAGAGCATCGCATTTGTAATGCGATGGTCATCGGTTCGATTCCGATAGCTGGCTTTTTTTTTTCTCTATCGATTTTTCCATGATTGATAATCTCTCCTTTTCTCAAAATGTTGGATCACCGATCTATTATGTCGTGGTAACTTGTAACTATGAATAAAAAATGGATTGGAGCAATTAGATCTCTACAGAACAAATCATAAAACGGAGCCTCAACTTCCTATATATACATATACAAAAAATCCGGATATTAATAGAATTCATTTCATTCTACTTTGTAATACTTCAGTAAATTTAGCTTTGCTTTGTTTATCCTTTAGTTCAGTCTTAATTTAAGATTTATTCTGTAAAATGAAATTTCAATAAAATAAAAAAAGGAGTCTTTATGTCTCGTTATCGAGGACCTCGTTTCAAAAAAATACGCCGTCTGGGGACTTTACCAGGACTAACTAGTAAAAGACCTAAATCCGGAAGTGATCTTAAAACCCAATTGCGTTCTGGGAAAAGATCGCAATATCGTATTCGTCTAGAAGAAAAACAGAAATTGCGTTTTCATTATGGTCTGACGGAGCGACAATTAGTTAGATATGTACATATCGCTGGAAAAGCCAAAGGGTCAACAGGTCAGGTTTTACTACAACTACTTGAAATGCGTTTGGATAACATCCTTTTTCGATTGGGTATGGCTTCGACCATTCCTGGAGCTAGGCAATTAGTTAACCATAGACATATTTTAGTTAATGGTCGTATAGTGG
>QRFJ01007427.1:17500-20982 GCA_006176705.1 Cocos nucifera
GTGCTGCTGCACATGCAGCCATTTTTATGGTAAGAGACTATGATCCAACTACTCGATACAACGATCTATTAGATCGTGTCCTTAGGCACCGCGATGCAATCATATCACATCTTAACTGGGCATGTATATTTCTAGGTTTTCACAGTTTTGGCTTGTATATTCATAATGATACCATGAGCGCTTTAGGGCGGCCCCAAGATATGTTTTCAGATACCGCTATACAATTACAACCCATCTTTTCTCAATGGGTACAAAACATTCATGCTTTAGCACCTGGGATAACAGCTCCTGGTGCAACAACAAGTACCAGCTTAACTTGGGGGGGTGGTGAGTTAGTAGCAGTAGGCGGCAAAGTAGCTTTGTTACCTATTCCATTAGGAACCGCAGATTTTTTGGTCCATCACATTCATGCATTTACGATCCATGTGACTGTATTGATACTACTGAAAGGTGTTCTATTTGCTCGCAGTTCCCGTTTGATACCCGATAAAGCAAATCTTGGTTTTCGTTTCCCTTGTGATGGACCTGGAAGAGGGGGGACATGTCAAGTATCCGCCTGGGATCATGTCTTCTTAGGTCTATTCTGGATGTACAATGCAATTTCGGTAGTCATTTTCCATTTCAGTTGGAAAATGCAGTCGGATGTTTGGGGTACTATAAGTGATCAAGGGGTGGTAACTCATATCACAGGAGGAAACTTTGCACAGAGTTCCATTACTATTAATGGGTGGCTCCGAGATTTCTTATGGGCACAGGCATCTCAGGTAATTCAGTCTTATGGTTCTTCATTATCCGCATATGGTCTTTTTTTCTTAGGTGCTCATTTTATCTGGGCTTTCAGTTTAATGTTTCTATTCAGTGGCCGTGGTTATTGGCAAGAACTCATTGAATCCATCGTTTGGGCTCATAACAAATTAAAAGTTGCTCCTGCTACTCAGCCTAGAGCCTTGAGCATTGTACAAGGACGTGCTGTAGGAGTAACCCATTACCTTCTGGGTGGAATTGCCACAACATGGGCATTCTTCTTAGCAAGAATTATTGCAGTAGGATAATGGCTAGGAGGATTTGAAAGGCATTATGGCATTAAGATTTCCGAGGTTTAGCCTCGGCTTAGCTCAGGACCCCACTACTCGTCGTATTTGGTTTGGTATTGCTACCGCACATGACTTCGAGAGTCATGATGATATTACTGAGGAACGTCTTTATCAGAACATTTTTGCTTCTCATTTTGGGCAGTTAGCAATAATCTTTCTGTGGACGTCCGGAAATCTGTTTCATGTAGCTTGGCAAGGAAATTTTGAGTCATGGATACAGGACCCTTTACATGTAAGACCTATTGCTCATGCAATTTGGGATCCTCATTTTGGTCAACCAGCTGTAGAAGCCTTTACTCGAGGGGGTGCTATCGGCCCAGTGAATATCGCTTATTCCGGTGTTTATCAGTGGTGGTATACAATCGGATTGCGCACCAATGAGGATCTTTATACAGGAGCTCTTTTTCTATTATTTCTTTCTGCTATATCCTTAATAGCGGGTTGGTTACATCTACAACCCAAATGGAAACCAAGTGTTTCGTGGTTCAAAAATGCCGAATCTCGTCTCAATCATCATTTGTCAGGACTTTTCGGAGTAAGTTCCTTGGCTTGGGCAGGACATTTAGTTCATATCGCTATTCCCGGATCCAGGGGAGAGTACGTCAGATGGAATAATTTCTTAGACGTATTACCGTATCCTCAAGGGTTGGGACCACTTTTTACGGGTCAGTGGAATCTTTATGCTCAAAACCCTGATTCGAGTAGTCATTTATTTGGTACTTCCCAAGGAGCCGGAACTGCCATTCTAACCCTTCTTGGGGGATTCCATCCACAAACGCAAAGTTTATGGTTGACCGATATTGCTCATCATCATTTAGCTATTGCATTTATTTTTCTCGTTGCTGGTCATATGTATAGAACTAACTTCGGAATTGGACACAGTATCAAAGATCTTTTAGAAACACATATTCCTCCGGGGGGTCGATTAGGACGTGGGCATAAGGGTCTTTATGACACAATCAATAATTCGATTCATTTTCAATTAGGTCTTGCTCTAGCCTCTTTAGGGGTTATTACTTCCTTAGTAGCTCAACACATGTACTCTTTACCTGCTTATGCATTCATAGCACAAGACTTTACTACTCAAGCTGCCTTATATACTCATCACCAATACATCGCAGGGTTCATCATGACAGGAGCCTTTGCTCATGGAGCTATATTCTTCATTAGAGATTACAATCCGGAACAGAATGAGGATAATGTATTGGCAAGAATGTTAGACCATAAAGAAGCTATCAAATCTCATTTAAGTTGGGCCAGCCTGTTTCTCGGGTTCCATACCTTGGGCCTTTATGTTCATAACGACGTCATGCTCGCTTTTGGTACTCCGGAAAAACAAATCTTGATCGAACCCATATTTGCCCAATGGATACAATCCGCTCATGGTAAGACTTCATATGGGTTCGATGTACTCTTATCTTCAACGAATGGTCCAGCATTCAATGCTGGTCAAAGCATATGGTTACCTGGCTGGTTGAATGCTGTTAATGAGAATAGTAATTCGCTCTTCTTAACAATAGGTCCTGGAGATTTCTTGGTTCATCATGCTATTGCTCTAGGTTTGCATACAACTACATTGATTTTAGTAAAAGGTGCTTTAGATGCACGTGGTTCCAAGTTAATGCCAGATAAAAAGGATTTCGGTTATAGTTTTCCTTGCGACGGCCCAGGACGCGGCGGTACTTGTGATATTTCGGCTTGGGACGCATTTTATTTGGCAGTTTTCTGGATGTTAAATACCATTGGATGGGTTACTTTTTATTGGCATTGGAAACACATCACATTATGGCAGGGTAACGTTTCACAATTTAATGAATCCTCCACTTATTTGATGGGATGGTTAAGAGATTATCTATGGTTAAACTCTTCACAACTTATCAATGGGTATAACCCTTTTGGTATGAATAGTTTATCGGTATGGGCGTGGATGTTCTTATTTGGACATCTTGTTTGGGCTACTGGATTTATGTTCTTAATATCCTGGCGTGGATATTGGCAGGAATTGATTGAAACTTTAGCATGGGCTCATGAACGCACACCTTTGGCTAATTTAATTCGATGGAGAGATAAGCCAGTGGCTCTTTCCATTGTGCAAGCAAGATTGGTTGGATTAGCCCACTTTTCCGTAGGTTATATATTCACTTATGCAGCTTTCTTGATTGCCTCTACATCAGGAAAATTTGGTTAATTTCGTTTTTTTTATGTACTGTATCAGCAACAATCTCATTTGTTTCAATGGAGAGGGAGGATTTGCCTTCTTGTATTTTTACATCTAGGATCCGAACTGTATTATTGATAATAATAACTGATAATAATAGGAACTGAACATTATGGCAAGAAAAAGTTTGATTCAGAGGGAGAAGAAGCGGCAGAAATTGGAACAGAAAT
>QRFJ01007428.1:0-115446 GCA_006176705.1 Cocos nucifera
TAGTACAATATACGATTAGAAATCCTTTTTCTGATTATTATATTGTTGATTCAAAACATATTATGTAATATAATCTAATTTTCCAAATTAATTAAAATTGACCCTTTCTCAAAATAGAAATCAATTCTAACCTAGTAACATCTTCTAATTATCCAAGGGAAGTTAATTCAATCTGTGCTATCATCCCATCATGTAAGTTGAATTCCTATACTGCATAATTTCCACATTTTATCCAGAAACAAGTCAACGCTACTCAAGGATACTCCAAATTATAATGATCCATTTCAAATTCTTTTATAATAGTCAACTTTATTTTTACTTGGATCCCAACAGAATAGCTCAAATCAAATTTCACTTGAGCAAAATATCAAATCTAATTATGCCATCTATAATAATTCAGTAACCAGCAATCATATCATATTCCTTCATACCACCTTTAAACAGCCAATCTAGTGATGATGGATTCTTACCAACTTCAACAATTAATTATCTAACTCAAAGCAATCATCGACCTTGAACTAATAAGCTCAAATAGGAAATTAGTGAGTCTTATAGAAGGAACTAGATCAACTACGACCTACCAATTTCAAAATAACCCACCTATTACCTGGATTAATTATCAATTAATGTTTCATTCGTAAGATATCTTCAATTTGCAGAATACCAAAGTAATTCCTTAACTAAAAGTTAATTCTTATGACCATACTAAAGATACATGTAGATGCAAGGCTATTACTGATGCTATCCAAAATAAAATTTAGAAGAAACTGGTACTTACCACTATTTTAGTGCTTATTTATTAGGGAAAAGAAATAGATGATTTCTTGTAGACTTTTATAACTAATTGTCTTATTTCTTCATCCCTAGACTTTCTTCTTTATTTAAAAATCAAAAAGTCATGTGTATATGATGTTTAATTGAGTTTTAAGCACGGATCACATATAATTTACCTCCAGATATAACCTCCTTATTCACGCATTTCGCAGCACCCATTTGATCAAGGTTTAATCCTAAAACTCCATTTAGCATTTTCAAATAGAAATCTTAATAAATATGCTTGAAATGAATCTAAAAAAGTGATCCCAAAAAATTAACAGTAAATCAATATGGTATAAAATCAACATAATTCTGATTGTAATCCAATTTTAATAGTGATACATCTGTGCTGAGTGAGACGGTTTTACCTTAGCTTTGGAGAAAACCAATATTATTTTTATCTAATTTATCTTAATTTTCCTTTTTAGGATAATTTAAATGCTGTTGAGAGGAGCTTCAATTTGTAAGTGATTGTTGCTGGAGTCAATTTTTAAAAATTTTTGTATTCTTTCCATCTTTTTTTATTACATCCTTTATTTTTCTTTCTCCATTGGGGACACATTATTCTAGAGAAAAATATAATATCTTAAAATTTTAAGTCCTCAAAAAGTTTATATTAGTATATGAATACTTGATAACCTCAAAGATATTTATTGTTATGCAAGATAGAAATCTATTGAGATATTAGAGGAATAGATATCAAAAAATTCAATTAAAATTAATTCCGAACCATAAAATTTTTTTTTTGCGAGCATTCTAATATTTCTCTAGATCAAAGAAAAAGTCTACTTTTTATAGCTTGTGTAGCGTAACTATACGTCTTCATATAAAATTATTTTAATAAATAGTTCCCAATAACTTCTCACGTGAAGTAACCAGGCCTCTTTGACCTAAGCAAGCATTGAGTCCGTCAAAGGTGGGAAGAAAAGAAGCTCGTTGTTAAAGCTATCATTAACGTTACCTATTTGCATTCGAGTGTAACCCGAGGGGTTTCTATACTAGTGCCCTAAAGCAATTTTAAATCATTGCCCAAACTCGCTAAATGGATCAAATTACGAAAGCTTAAGGGTTAGACACTCAATATGTACAACGTTAAAAAAAAAAAAAAAAAAAAAAAAAAAAACATGTCCACCAAGTACGGTGTCCCGTTGCTAATTAAGCAATATATTCGCATCAACAATGACAATGTGAAAATAAAAAATTAATAAATGAAGGATGGAAATAGCAATACACCTTCTATATAACAAGTTTTGACACATCAGAGTAAAAGTGAATAATTTAGAAAAGTTCTGAAAAATTTAATGTTCTTTTACTTATTTTCTATGAAAAGTATTAATACCCCAATTGAGTATATCTCACTTACTTTCTACGATATCATGTCCATTATTGAAAATTCTTAGGTAAAATTCGAAACTCTAAGTTAAAAGTATTTAAAACTAAATTCTTTCTTTACTCGAGAACGAGAGCAAAGCTTAAGTTACGGAGTTATATAAATAATCATTCCCCAAGAAATTAATTACAATTAATTATAATTTAAGAATTAATAATCAATTTATAATAATTTTTAAATATTTTTTTATTAATTAAAATAATAAAAAATATAACATAATAAAATTTAAAATAAAATTTATTAGCAATAAAAAGAATCATTTTTGGATCACAACGAAATAAATTTCAAGTAAAACAGACTTAAATGGAAAAGATATGAATTTTTAAAATATAAAAAAATAAAAATTATAAAAAAAAAGAAACTGCTCGCGGTCGGCAACCGAGCCACCACCAAGGCACCCAAGCCAAGCCTAAGCCATCAAGCCGACTCAGCGTGTAACCATAAGGTCGTTACATACCAGCTGGACCACAGTCCACAATCCGGCGAATCAAAGCGCTGCACGTGTAGGACCTTAGCCTTAGAATTACAGAATTTATGCGCTCAAAGTATTAGGTCTTTTTCGTCCGATCAATAGCGGTTCTAATTGTGTTGCGCGTTCGGCGCCGCGTCATCCGCCAATGCGGAACATTAATGCACGATCGGAATCTTCGTTATTGCGTTATATCGGACGGCGGTTGTTCCAGGCTTGATTCAAATCCGTTAAGCGATCTGCGTATCCAACGGCCAGAAAACCAATGTTGAAGATCCGACGTCCAGAATGCTCCGTGTGATCAAGACCCGAAGCCGCATTTGCGCCAGATTCCTCAATGAAGCGCGTATCCAATGGCTAGAGAAATTAATCCAATCCATCTAACCTGATCATGCAGCGTTTTAGATTTTTGACGTTGGATCCTATTAAACAGCTTGGATTTTTATCAGATTTACTCAAGCCCTATCAGAGTATTTTAATTTAAAATTTATTCAAATTTTTGCTATTGATTTACAAATTCATTTAGTTCCCATATTGCTTAAGAAAAAATATCCAGCCCTCCTAGCTCTATAAACAAGATACTAGGCCTCAATAAAAATTGATATCCCGATCAAGTAAGCTTGGATACAGGCGAGCAGGCTATGGTTAATGCGCTTCGAATTAACGGCGCGAGAAGAAGAGTCGACTCTCTACACCATCTCTCCAATGCCGATCCAAGCCTACGTCAGAGATCAGGCTATTTTTTATTTTTATTATCTTTCTTTTTAAATTTTATGTATTTAAATTCTAAAATTTTAGTTAATAAAAATTTTTTTTTAACATTTTTATTTTTTTCTTTTAGATTTATTATAATTTATTGCATGCATTTAAGATTATTGCTTTGCAGTAGATGCTAAGATCAAACTAGTAGATCTTCAGTACAAATTTAAAATTCCTGCATCTTTTAATTTTTATTTCAAATCTTCGACTTCAAGTTTTATTTCAAATTCAAAGCATTTATTTTTCTTCTCAAAAAATCAAGATTTCAAATCTAAAACACTACCTTCCCTGATTCGAATTCCGACTCACTATTATCTACGTATTTTAATCATTTTTAAGAAGTCGGATTAACTGATAACGACGAGCCTAATCGAAACATCACTCCTATTGAAGTTTTTTGGCACCCCGTTGCCGGAAGTTGTTGATTTTTTACTTTATTTCTTTGATTTATAAATCAATAATTCCTGGCAACCACAAGTTTTTGACTGTTATGGTTTTAAAATTTTTATAGCTAACTATTTTTTTTTATTTTATTATAAAATATTTTATTATTATTTAAAATTTTGATGTATTTTAAAGAAATTTTTAAAAATACAAAAAACTTGGGGCGTTTGTCAAAATTATTTTTAATAAATCAAAGAAAATCCAAAGTCAAAAATCAAAAACCTTCCCGACAACGCAGGACAATAAAAAACCTTCATATCAGCGATGGAACCCGACTTTTGAATCGTTAAGACATCGTGTTTTATCCAGTTTAATCTGACTTCTTAAATTATTAACACTTATATTAGTAGTGAGTCGGGTCGAATTCCACAGGAAGGTAGGTTTTTAATTCTGAATCTTTGATTTTTTGCAGAAGAAAAGAAAAAGATTTTGAATTTTGACAATAAAAACTGAAGTCGGAAGATTGAAAAAGAAAAATAAAAGATGCAGAAATTTAAATTGTACTACAAGACTTCTACTAGTTAGACTAGCATCTCTTGCAAAGCAATTTAAATTTAAAGTGCAGAAATTAAATTACAAAAAATAAACAAAAAGTAAGAAATTAAAACTTAAAAATACAAAATTTTTATTAACTAAAACATTTAGAATTTAAATACATAAAAATTAAAAAAAATTAATAAAATTAAAATAGCCTAAATCTCTGATCTTGGATCGCATTGTAGAAAGATGTGTAGAGCTCGGGGGGGGGGAGGGGGGGGCCCCCTTTCTTTTCTCGGGGGGGGCCCAACCCGTTGCTTCGAAGCAGCCTTTAACCCATAGCCTGTTTCGCCCCTGTACCAAAAGCTTTACTTGATCGGAATATCAATTTTTGATCCTGGTCCTTTTTTAGAGCTAGGAGCTGATATTTTTTCTCTAAAGACATATGACTAATTGAACTTTGTAATCATCAAAATTTAATAAAATTTAATTAAAATAGCTTTTATATGGCTCATTGTAAATCTAATAAAAATCCAACCATTCAACTAGGAATCCAATGCCAAAATCATTCAAAATCGTGCAGATCAGTTGATCGTCAGATAAATTCTGTCTTTAGATTGCGCTTGATCGAAGGAAATCTAGCGCAAATCGTGCTTCGGGCTTGATCACCGTCGCAGCATTCTGACGACCGAATCGAATCTTTCATCACTTATGTTTTTGCCATTTGGCATCGCGCCAGTATCGCTTAACAGAATTTGAATCAGCAGAAAATCACCACCTGCTGTCCGATCATGACCGCATCAACCGCAGCCGTCCCGATTCGCGCAATTACTTCCCATGGACCGGATGACGACCGCACCGCCACACCGCAACAATCACCATGTTATCGGAACGAAAAGACTAATTATTTGTGAGCGAACGCGATTAAAATTTCTTAGACGGGTTAGTCATCACGTGGCAGGCTCGTGATCAGCCGGATTTTGCTGAGACTGGTCGGTTCACTGGATATAGACCGTGACTGTTGTAATGGCTGAGTAGCTTTGATGGCTGTGCTCGCTTGGGGTTGTGTCGCTTGCGGAGCCGACTGAGGTTTCTTTTTTATATTTAATTTTATTTTTTATATTTTTAAAATTCATATTTTTCATTTTAGTACTTTTATGTTGAATATTCTGATTCGTTATATATCAAAGAAATTGATCTCTTTCTATTGATAATAATATTTATTTTTAATTATTTATTATTTTTTAATTTAATTTTTATAATGATAAAATTCAATTTCTCAAAATTATATATAAATATGTATTAATTTTAAAATTAATATCAATAATTGAAATAATACTTATTTATTGATGAATTGTATTATACTTTGCACACCCCTAACTTAGCTCTTGCTCGTCCTCGAGTAAGTAATAGAAGATTTGTTTTAAAACCTTTCAAACATTTAGAGTTCGAAATTTTACTAAGCATTTTCAAAATGCATTGATATTTACAGTTGAGCTTAAATGAGCTATATATTGGGTATTATACTTCTAAAAGGAAAAATAAGATAAAAAACATAATTTATTCAGAACTTTTTCTAAAATTATTCCACTTTAATCTTGCCATTTATTTAACTTTCATATAGACAGATATTTGCTATTACCATCTTCATTTATTAATTTTTTTTCACATTGTCCATTTTTGATGCGATTCATTGCTTCATTAGGCAACGGGACCCTGGTTACTTGTGTGAAAACCAATATTTTTTTTTTTTTTTTAATACAAAAATAAAATTTTTATTACTAAATATAGTGTGATATCCCGCTGTCACGCGGATCCGACCTGGTTCGATCTCGGCAACGCGCAAAAATATAGATAGAACGCGTGATGTGTTTAAACACGTTTATCAGTTTAATCTACTTTTTAAAATCATTAAAATTGCGTAGCTAGTGTAAGACTCGGATCGAGCTTCACAAGAAAGTAATGTTTTAGATTTAATTTTTGATTTTATAATACATAAAAAAAAGGAAGAGTTTCGAGATCAAAATGAAGTCGAAAAATAAAAATGAAAATTAAAGAGATGCAAGAATTTAAACTGGTACTAAGATCTACTAATTAGATCTTAGCATCTACTTGCAATAAAAAAATTAATTAAAATGCAGAAATTAAATTACATAAAAATTAAAAGCAAGAAATTAAAATACAAAATACAAATTTTTTATTAATAAAATTTAGAATTTTAAATATATAAATTTAAAAAGATAAAATACGCTGATCCGTCGATCAGGTGAAGCTTTGTTACAGTGCGAAGCTAGGATGGTTAAAGCTGCTTAAGCAACGTGCGAGAAGAAGAGCCGAGCTTCATACACCATCTTTCTGCATTGATAAGTATAAATAATTCATCAATAAAAGTATAAATTATCAATAATTGATATTAATTTTTAAGAATTATAATCAATTTATATATAATTTTGAGAAATTGATATTTTATTAAATTAAAAATTAATTAAAAAAATAAAAATTAAAAAATAAATTTTAATTATCAATAGAAGAGCTCATTTTTCTGATCACAATGAATAAATTTTAAGTAAAATGAGCTAAAATGGAAAAGATATGAATTTTAAAAATATAAAAATAAATAAAAATTAAATAAAAAAGAAACGGTCAGTCGGCTCCGCAAGTCGAGCACCAGCCAACCGAGCCACCAAGCCAAGCCAAAGCCATCAAAATCCGACTCAGCCGTTGAAGCCATAAGCCGTCTACGTCCAGGCGTGGATCGTCAGGTCAGCAAAATCCGGCGAATCAAGCCTCCACTGGTAGACCTAGACCTTAAAGGTCTACAGAAATTTATCGCGGCGCTCACAAGGGTAATTTAGTCTTTTCGTCCAACAACAACGGCTGATTGGTTGCGGTGTGCGGTGCGGCCGTCCATCCGATCCATAACAGTAATTGTCGAAATCGGACGCTCGGTATGCGGTATGATCGGACGGCGGTGTGATTTTCATGCTTGATTAAATTTCGTTAAGCGATCTGCACGATCAATGGACACAAAACCCAAGTGATGAAGATCCGACGATCCAGAACGCTGCCGGTGGTGATCAAGACTCTCGAAGCACGATTTGCAGCCAGATTTCCTCGATCAAGCACGATCCAACGGCCAGAATTTAATCCGACCCGATCTGAACTGATCTGCATCCGATTTTGATGATTTTTGGACCGTTGGATTTCTATTGAATGGCTGGATTTTATCAGATTTACCAGAGTCATATCAGAGCTATTTTAATTTGAATTTTATTCAAATTTTGATGATTACAAAGTTCATTAGTCCCATATTGCCTTTAGAAAAAATATCCAGCCCTCCTAGCTCTATAAAAAGAACCCCAAGCCATCAAAAATTGATATCTTCGATCAAGGTGAAGCTTTGGTACAGAGTGAAGCCAGGCTATGGGTTAAAGGCTGCTTCGAAGCAATGGGTGCCGAGAAGAAGAGTCGAGCTTCTACACCATCTTTCTGTCAATGCCGATCCAAGATCAGAGATCAGGCTATTTTATTTTATTTCTTTTTAAATTTTATGTATTTAAATTTTAAAATTTTAATTAATAAAAATTTTATTTTTATATTTTAATTTCTTACTTTTTATTTTTATTGCAATTTAATTTCTGTACTTTAAATTATTTCTTTGCAAGTAGATGCTAAGATCTAACTAATAGATCTTAGTACCAAATTTAAATTTCTGCACCTTTTAATTTTTATTTTCAATCTTTCAACTTCAGTTTTTATTTCAAAATTCAAATCATTTTCTTTTTCTTTTATAAAATCAAAGATTTCAAATCTAAAAATACTACCTTCCCTGTGGATTCGACCCGACTCACTGCTATCTACGCAATTTCAATAATTTTAAGAAGTCGGATTAAACTGATAAACACGGTGTCTTAACGACAGCATCGCGTTCCTATCAGCTACCAATGGAGGTTAGCAATATCATTTTAGGAAGGTCATGGCTATTTGACCATGACGTGACATTATTTGGTAGGTTAAACTCATGTAGCTTTAAAGACAAGGATAAGAAAATCACTATTAAAGCTGTCCAACCAAAGATTATACCCAAGAAGGCACCTAAAGTATCTAAAGAGAGTAGTGGAAAGAAGAGCTTACATTTGATTAGTGCCCGAGATCTGAAAAAGGAGATCAAGCATGGAGCACCTGTTTGGGCATTAACCTACAAACAGTCCCCTAAGAAACCCCAAATCGAATACCCACCAGAAGTAGGGACCATTTTAGAAGAATTTAAGGATGTCTTTTTTGAAGAGCTACTCGAGTAAGTGCCACCCATGTGAGACATCCAATATGCAATTGACTTAGTCCCTGGATCCACCTTATCGAACTTGCCCCACTATAGGTTGAACCCAATTAAGCACGCTGAGTTATAAAGGCAAGTTAAGAAACTACTAGATAGAGAATTCATTAGAAAAAGTTTGAGCCCATGTGCCGTGCCTGCATTATTGATGCCTAAGAAAGATGGATCATGGAGGATGTGTATAGATAGTATAGCGATCAACAAAATCACTATCAAATATAAATTTCTTATATCCTGACTAGATGACATGTTAGATATGATGGCAGGTTCCACCATCTTTTCTAAGATTGACCTTAAGAGTGGCTACCATCAAATTAGAATTAGACTAGGAGATGAATGGAAGACTGCCTTCAAAATGAAGGATGGTTTATATGAGTGGTTGGTCATGCCATTTGGCTTGTCCAACGCACCTAGTACTTTCATTAGGATTATGACTCAGGTATTGCGATCCTTTATTGGATTATTCATGATCGTGTACTTCGATGATATCCTTATCTTTAGTCGAATAAGAGAGGACCATCTTAATCATTTATGACAAGTCTGTTTGATCCTTAGAATTGAGAGTTTATATGCGAATCTAAAAAAATGTGCTTGCATGACCAATAGGATTGTATTCTTAGGATTTGTTGTAACATTTGAGGGAATAATTGTAGACCCCGAAAAGATTCGAGCTATAGTAGAGTGGCCAGTACTTAAGAGTATTCACGATGTTCGAAGTTTTCATGGTTTAGCTACCTTTTACCGTCAATTTATTAAAGGATTTAGTTCAATTATGGCTCCTATCACAGACTGTATCTGTAAGAAAATATTTAAGCGGACCAGATCGACTGATAGAGCTTTTCAGGAGATTAAGGATAAAATGACTCAAACCCCTGTCCTATGACTACCTGATTTTAATAAAGCTTTTGAGATTGAATGTGACACATCAGGTGTAGGAATTGGAGGAGTTTCGATTCAAGAGCGCCATCCTATCGCATACTTCAGTGAGAAATTGAATGAGACTAAACAAAAATATTCTATATATGATAAAGAATTTTATGCGATAGTATAAATTTTGAGGTTTTGGTGGCATTACTTGTTGCCTTTTGAGTTCATCTTGTACTCGGATCGTGAAGCCCTTAGGTTTTTAAATTCACAAAAGAAACTGAACCATAGATATGCCAAGTGGGTTGAATTTCTTCAATCCTATATATTTGTACTGAAACATAGGGCTGGATCTGCAAATCAAGTTGCAGATGGTCTAAGTCATAGAGTCTTCCTTTTGTCTGCCATTAGCATTAAAGTTGTAGGATTTGAAAAGTTAAAGAAAAAATGTTCTGACTGCCCTGACTTTAAAGAGATTTATGCTACCCTACAATAAGGACCGTTTAGAAATCTTAGTGAGTATGTTTTTTAGGATAGATTCTTGTTTAGAAATAATAGACTGTGTATCCCACGGACATCCATAAGAGATTTTTTAGTGTGGGGATTACATGCAGGAGGATTGATTAGACATTTTGGATGGAATAAGATAATTGAAGCCATGGAAAATCAGTTATACTGACCTAGTTTAAAGAGAGATGTTGTGAGAATCATAGCCCAGTATCGTACGTGTGCCATAGCAAAACATCCTAAACAAAATACTGGTCTGTATATGTCATTGCCTATCCCCGATCATCCATGACAAGATATTAGTATCGACTTTATCCTAGGCTTGCCCAGAACCATCTATAAGAACGACTCTATTTATATTGTAGTAGACAGATTTTTGAAAATGGTCCACTTTTTATCATGTCTTAAAACTTTAGATGCATCTAGAGTAGCTTACTTATACTTTGATGAGGTTGTGAGATTGCATGGTCTACCTAAGTCCATTGTTTTAGACCGTGATGTCAGATTCTTGAGTTATTTTTGGAAAACTTTATGGCATTTGCTAGAAACAAAACTTAAGTTCTCATCTACATATCATCTACATATTGATGGCCAGATTGAAGTAGTTAACAGGAGTTTTGGCAACCTTCTTAGGAGTCTAGTAGGAGAACATGTTAGTAATTGGGATTTAATCCTATCTCGAGCCGAATTTGCTTACAATGATTTTGTCAATAAGTCTATTGGTAAGACACCATTTGAAGTTGTATATGGTTATCGTTTCCATAAACCAGTGGACTTAATCCCATTACCATGGCATGCTAGATCATCAAAAGATGCAGAATCATTTGCATAGCATCTTAAGGATCTACATAAACACATTAAAAACAAAATTAATGTCAGTAATTAAATGTATAAGCAGCTTGCAGATTCACATCGTAGATCTTATAACTTTACTGAGAGAGACTATGTTATGATTCGAGTAAGGCCAGAATGGTTTCCATCAGGAACCATCAAGAAACTCCATGCACATGGAGCTGGACCTTTTAAGATCTTAAAGAAACTAGGATCAAATGCCTACATTGTAGATTTACCATCTGATTATGGCATAAGCTCAACATTCAATGTATCAGATCTAATAAAATACAAGAAGCTAATAAGGATACCTAGTGATCTATTTGAGCCTGATCCTTTTCTTAAGAGTGAATCCCATCCTGAGTGTCCACCACCCACTATTCCAAGAAAATATGATCGCATCGATAAGATTTTAGATGAGCAGGTCGTGTCAACTAGAAAACGTGGATATTGGCAATATCTAATCCGATGGCAAGGCCGACCTGAATCCGAGAATACATGGATCACCTGGGAGGAGTTGCAATGGATCGATCTAGATTAGCTTGAATAATTTTAAAGCCACAGTAGACCATACTCATCTGAGCCGAGTTTTTCCCACCTCAGGGAAATTGGTGCAGACACCAGTTCGCAAGCCACCATCTGGCTTCACTAAGCTAGATCTAACTGCATCATCACTCGAGTTGGAGCCTTGATAGACCCCTGATGCTATCTAAAAGAGAGTCTCAATTCCTTAGCCTGTGCCATGAAGAAGTCCTAAAAGATCAGCCCAAAGAATCCACATGGCAATTGTTGATTGGTGTGAGACGTGGTCCAAGTTTATCACAAGATAGTGCTACCTATAGAATTAGCTTGTTAGAATTTGATTTATTTTAAACTGTTAGTATTTAAATTATTTTAGACTCTTATTATTTTATCTATGAATACCTTATATTAGAACTTTTAATGGAGTGAATGAATGAAAAAAATAAAACTATTGCTTTTCTTCTCCAATCTAGTGATCCTCTTCCCCCTCTTGATTTCTTCCTCTCTTCCTCTCTTCTTTTTAGTTTTTTCTCTCTGCACCTGAACTCATCCCTACCTCAAGATCAAAACCACCATCACTCTACATGCTATCCACTATCCAAGATATCGATCTAGAGTAACGCTTGAAGATGCCTTGATTCTGAATTCATAAAGTTCTTCCATGGATTGGGATCGTAACTGCCTACAACAACCTAACTTCTCTAAGATCGAATCCAGCGATCATCTGAGCGGATTCTTCATAGATCTATTAAGGAGATCATTATTGTTGGCAAGTAAAATTTATTTTCTTAAATTTTTTAGATCTAAATCTAAATTGCGAAGCCTAATCAAGAAGGAGATTTCTCAATCGCCTTCGATCTTACATTCTTAAAAATTTGAAAGAGACAGCTATACATGCTAGGAAGATCTCCTTGCTTTAATCAATACTTTTCTTTCTTGAAAGTTTAGATCTTATTAGATTTGCTTCTGTATATCATTTTGATTGCTAAAAATAAATAAAAAATATAAAAAAATTAGTTGCATCTTCATCCGCATATCCGTCGCGCATCAGGGAGAGCCTTTAATATTTAAATTCAAGCTAATTTTTGAAAAAAAAAATATTCATTGAAAAGGAAAGATGATTTCTTTGATTGGACTTTATGAATTTGATACATCTCTTAATTTAATATCTTGATGTTGATTTTGATGATTTTTTCTATTCTTTTTCATGTGCTTTTTGATGTTGTCAAAAAGAGAAAAAGGTATATTGAGTATATGCTTAAAGAATTAATACTTAAGAAACTCAATGAATTTCATGTTTGGAACCTTAATACTCATTGATTTGAATTAAAATATTATTTTGATATGAGTATATAAATTATGTGAAACATTGATTAGAGTTTTTATGAAGTATGCATTTATGTTTATATATATTATCACTTTATGACTTTATACTAGCCAATTTATTGAAACATATTAAATTATATTTTAATGTATATACTCAAAGTTTTGACATCATAAAAAAGGAGAAGATTATTGATCCTATGATTGATTTTGATAATCGTCAAACTTTGAGTATTTACGTATTTAACCATGTATTTCAAGAATGGATGTAAGTCTTTTCAAATGTTTAAGTTAAAATTATAATTTTATCAAATTGAAGATTAAGAAAAAGTGATAAGAAATAAAATTATAATTTTATAAAATTAGAAAAAATCTATTTCGAAAGCCTAAAAAATAAGCTTAGAAGATTTTTGATCTTTTAAAGATAATCTCATGATTTTTGGATGCATAAATTGGAAGAAAATCAAGTTTTAATAAAGGGTCAACCCAAGGAACGATCCCTAGGTCTTCTCCTTTCGAAATGGGCTGTTCGGCATGCATGGCATGCAATCTGATCCGATCAAGTCTGAGACTGAGCCGACCTAGTCTCAGTAGAAGCAAAAGATAGAAAGTACAGAAAGTCAATTTTTCAAGATCCAGGGAACTGAGCCGACCCAGCTATAACTGAACCAATCTAGTGAGGACTAAGCTGACTCAGTTAAAAACTGAGCTGACCCAGTGATCGTAATGGCTAGTTTTCTGTAGCTTTTTTTAATGGCCATTTTTTCACTCCAACGGCTATTTTAGGGCTTTCAATGGCTAGAACTGATCCTCCAACCACTTTCAAGTAAATAAAAGGCTAAAGACTCAATGAAAAAAGCAAGAAAGTGATTTTTTTAAAAAAATCATTAGATTGAGTGAAGTTTATTGAATACCAATTGAAAAGAAAGAAAAGAGAGGAATTAGTGCACAGAATAGGGAGCTTTCAAAGAGAAATCATTTCCAACTTCATCCTTATCTTCTCAAGCATTATTCAAGAAAAGTTGAAGCATCATTTGAGCAATCCAACAGCAACTTCTTCAAGCTTCAAAGAGTTCTAATTTTTATTTTCTATTTTATGCTGAATTCTTATACTTGTATTTTTATTTCTTTACAAGTTTCTTTGGAGAAAGAAACTTAGGGATTAGGCTTGTCCAAGCCCAAAATTGGATTGTATAGGTTTTAGTTGGTGAGTCCATATAATCAACTGGATTGATAGTGAACCCGAAAAACTATCGATATAGAATTATGGTTGGTGAGCCCGATAAAACCAACTAGATTTGTTTGTGATCCTAGGTTAAAATAAATACACTGTAATCTAAAGATTATAGTGAAACTTTCAAGAAAAGCTTGGAGAGTGGACGTAGGTACGGAATTGCACCAAACCACTATAAATTTGTTGTGTTTATGTTGTGCCTTATGTTGTTCATTTTACTTGCTTTACTTACTTGAAACTAGTTTAATTCATACATAGCTTCATTCAATTTCCAATTCCATTATTGCATATATCATACACAATACAATCACTTAAATTAATCTCATTAGAAGCATATATTTGCATTAAAGCTTAATTTGGTCAAGATTTTAAAAGTATCCAATTCACCCTCCCTCTTGGATAGCCATACTTGGGCAACAGACCAGCCAATTTGGATCCTCCCACTAACTTCACTAAGTTAGATCAATAAGGACCTAATTTAAGCCGACATTAGGAGCACCTAAATCAGTCAAACTGATTTACCTAATTGACATGGGTGAGTCCAAATCACCAAGTGGTCTAATCAAAACCTAATTCATTAGGATGGTCAGATAAGTGAGATCAGTGAAAAGGATATATCATTAACTCATCAAAGACCGAATTAGTGCAAGTAGCTTCCAATTAAAAATTACTGGTTTGAGCTGCCAGACTTATCTTAGACACCATCCGATTCATTAGTTTCAATTTGATCGACTTAGCAATTTTAGATTTGACCGCGTAGCCATGAATCAAGTCCATTTGGTTCTCATTAAAGGCATGGGCTTGATCAACTATAACTATTATAATTTGGTCTAAAGAGTCATTGACCTCATCTAAATCAACATTTGGTTAGATTTGATCCATTACTCTAATTTAGTCCATTCTTTAACTAACCTTAGGTCTAACCCAATTAATGGATCTAATTCGACTAACCCAATTAACCCATAATTTTATGATCAATGTCTTAGGATCTTTAATTCATAATTCTAGACCCTTATTAATCATTCTTAATTTTCAATTAAGTTTAAGGCTGAGGGTTGGAGTTCGATATTTCGAAAATATTTTTTAAATTTTAAAAGATTCTCTACATCCTAGCACTATTTCAATAAATAGGTCGACTTATTTAAAAAATGGATTGGCTTATTTCATAAACAAGTACTAGATGTAGATTAGATCACATAAAACCGGCCAATTTAGATCTTTAGCCAACTTTTCAGTCAAACTGGCTTGGATCCCATTAGAGCTAGCCCGAATAGAAGTTGAGCCAGCTCGATTTCTAAGACAACTAGCCTGGGTAAAAAGCCAGAAGTCTAATATTCCCGTTGGATAGGCTCAGATCCCATCTGAGCTTTAGGTTCCTGACCGAGCCTGCCCGAATTAAAGTTGAGCCAGCTCGATTCCTGATCGAGCTGGCTAGAGCATCAATCTAGAGAGCATATCATGGCTGGCATGCTAGTCGAGTTGGCTCGATTCCTGAGCGAGCCGGCTCGACTGGCGAATAGAACCTTTCTAGGATCCTGTTCATGTTTAATCTAAATCTATGTACTCTACATAAAAATCATGAAACTATTTAGATCTAATCTAAACACTAAATCATGATAAAATTTAGATTAAATATTCAAACACATTATAAAAATTATTAAATCTAATCTAAAGTTTTCATAATCAATGTTATAGATTGCAACATACCAGAATAATCTCTCCACTGTAAGGGATAAATCTTACAGCAGGACAACCTACAGTCCGTATGATCATTATTTTTATTTTTTAGATCATATTATTATTTGGATCTAATTTAAAAATAATCTAAAACATGCATATATAATACACCAAAGAATCTCCCGCTCTGATATCAATTGAAGGGAACGCGTAGGATTTTTAGCTCTACTTTCGAAAACTTTTTCAAAAATCATACATAGCAAAAATTATTATATCAAATTAATAATAAGGGCTATAGATCTAATCTAAAATCCTTACACAATCAGGATCTAATGTATCATATTTGCATGCATATCTGAAAAATAAAATAGTAAGTGCAGTAAAACTATTTTACTGTTTCTATGTGTTTAGAACACGTTACCTATTTGCGGATAGATGATCTCCACAATTTGATCTCTTCAGTGTAGATTTGATGGCCATGACGTAGCCATACACATGTCTAGCCTCCACGGTAATCTACATAAGGCTCAGATCTTGATCAACTCCTCTCGAGTGCTAGCTCAAATAGAAGTCTTCAATGGTTAATGTAGATTAAACTCCTTTGATCTTTTTCACTAGGTCTTCGGATGCTCTGGATCCCAATGAATGCGAAAGAGATTTAGTAAAGGTTTTCACCAAGATCTGTGTACTCATGACCCTCGTTCCTCATAGATCTAAATTCCAAACCCTAGATAGATTCTAGGGTATGCACTCACCCAAATACCTTACGCCTAGAACTCTTTTTTGGTTTTTTTATCGCACACAGAGAAGAGACTTTCTCTTCTCTCCGTTGCTTTCTATTCTCTTCATTAGTTCTCTCTCTTCTACATGCCCATAAAATCAAAAATCTTATAGATCACACAAACAAAAGAGAGGCATGAGGGAGAGGTTTAGATCAAGTGGTTATCCATTCAAACTCAAATCTTATTTGAATTGAACTTGTAACCAGACTAAACCTAATATATATGGCGCTTGAGAAGGGAGAACGTGCGCCCTCCCTTGCATTGAAATCATCATGAGAAACCTCTTTCTTGTGGGAAAAAGATGGCGCAAATATTGGTGATGTGGTGCATGGGAAGACTAGTCAAACTAGTCTCTTATTTGACATCCAATTGAACCAATCCAATCCAAATTAGTTAGACCCAACTAGACTAATTTAAATCCAACTTATTTAGACTTAATTAGATTTAGTTAAATTCTAATCAAATCAGAAATTAATCAAGCAAACCTCTAATCAAATCAGAGATTAAACCTTCTTGATGATTAGATCATCTTATAACCTAATTGGATCAAATTCAAATGAATTCAATTCAATTGATCTTGATTCAAAAATAATTATTCAATCAAATTAAGTTAATTAATAATTAAATTACTAATTAAATATCTTCTAATCAATCTTAGATCGGATAGGAACCTCTAATGTGTGTGACCCTATAGGTTCGAACCTAAGCCGGTAACATAGGAATCAATTTCCTATACTAATCGAAATGACCATCTAGCAATGGTATCCGATATTCGAATAGGCCAAATAGTGCAATCACAATATTTAGAACCTACGTGAATATGATTAGCACATAATTTATCCCTTTGATCTCTGTGCGTAGGATGACTCAAGATTTAACTATCATTCTTGGATAATACATCCAAATTGTGTCTTAAAGCAATTAGTCCTGTGACCCTTCATTAGGACTATCTTAGCCAAGGCTTTGCTAAATTAAAATACTATTGAATATGGCTCCTGAGTCTAGGAGTGGTCAATCCATCTTGACTTATGCACCGACTCCTCAAGTACTTGACTGTACCCAAAAATCTTCCATCACTGAATTAGAAATTTAGATAGTCCAACACCAAAGTATAGTGAGTTGCTTTAAAGTCACCATGATGATCTCAGATCGAAGGGACACTTATGCCCATATTCTATCAAAGCAATTCTTGATAGCAGAAAAGCTCTGAAGTTGGTCATGTTCAGTGCAGATGTACCCCTATATCTCACCTGCATACCATACCAGTGTTTTCACACTCCTTGGTTAAGAGGACAACCAACCTATATGGCACATAATGATCTATACTCGATAAATATTATTATTCTTGGTAACAACATATCATTTGATCACAAACTTATTTAAGGACTAAATGACAAATCCTTCTTTGTCAATTCTAAATAGTCCTAAGAACTTCATCACAATAGATAGGAGTTCATTAGAAGATGAAAGATTTATGATGAAAAAATTAAAATAATTTTTATTTAATTAATAATTTATATATAATTACATAACTTAGCTCAATCGTCAATAGGCTAACGATTGGCTTTAGGATACTATTCCTAATATAAAGAACCCGTAACTTTCACTGAAGAAGATGTTCAAGGGATTTAATTTTCTCACGATGATGTGGTTGTAGTTTCTTTAAATATTACTGATTATGATGTACGCCGTATTCTTGTTGATAATGAAAGTTCTGTCGATGTCTTGTTTTATGATGCTTTTCTCAAAATATTCATACCTAATAATGAACTCTATATTGGTAGGCTTCACTGGCAATGTTATGCTAGTTGAAGAAAAAATAATATTAACTTTGGCTGCAGGTTGATACCCAAGGCAATCTAGAGCATAAGTTGATTTTTTGATGGTGAAAGCTCCATCTGCTTATATTAACTATAGCTGCAGGTCGATACCTAAGGTAATCTAGAGCACAAGTAGATTTTTTGGTGGTGAAAGCTCCATCTGTTTATAATGCAATCCTTGGCCAATCTGATTTGAATGCACTCCGAGCAGTGGTGTCAACTTATTACTTAAAAATAAAGTTTTCAACAAAATGTGGGATCAGAGATGTCATAAGAGATCAAGCTCTGGCGAGACACTGCTATTCGATTGCTTTGCAAAGAGGTGCACGATCAAACCCTTGCCCCATTGATGGACTGGATGTTTGGTATAACCTTACTAAGGAGCGGGGCAAGCTTATGGAAGATCTTATAACCATCCCTTTGAATGATGGAAATGCAAAATATACAATATAGATTGGCTTCAATTTGGATGGAGAGGTCAGAAAGTAGCTCGTCGCCTTTTTTCATAAGAATGCAGATATCTTTGGACATGCTTGAAATTGATGCTGAAGTCATGGAACATCGTCTGGCTATTGATTTCAAACATCGATTGATGAAAGAAAAGATGTGGAGCTATGCACCAGAGAGGTAGAAGATGATTGTAGAAGAAGTTGATAAGCTTCTCAAAGTTGGATTCATTCATGAGGTCAATTATCTAAACTGGATCTCCAATGTGGTTCTTATCAAAAAGGCGAATGGCAAGTGGAGGATGTGTATCAACTTCAAGAAGCTAAATAAGGCTTGCTCAAAAGATAGCTACCCCCTGCCCAGGATCGACCAATTGATGGATGCAACTTTGGGCCATGAGCTTCTCACCTTCATGGATGCCTCTTTTGGCTATAACCAAATCCGGATGGTACCAGAAGATAAGGAGAAGACTGCTTTTATTACCGACCGTGGTCTTTATTGTTATAAGGTGATGTCCTTTGGACTAAAAAATGTAGGTGCGACCTATCAATACCTAGTGAATAAAATCTTTAAGGAGCAGATTAGTCACAATATGGAGGTTTATGTAGATGACATGCTTGTTAAGAGTCGAACTTCAATCAATCATATTGCCAACCATAAAGAGACCTTCAGTGCTCTTCGAAGGTACAAGATGAAGCTAAACCAAACTAAATGTGCCTTTGGAGTAACCTTAGAGAAATTCCTGGGATTCATGGTATTCAGATGCAGAATCGAAGCAAATCCTAAGAAGATTAGAGCCATTTAAGTAATGACTGCTCCAAAATTGATAAAGAAAGTTCAGCGCCTAATAGGAAAGGTGGTAGTCCTGAATCATTTCATCTCAAAGTTGGTCAAGCGATGCATGCCCTTCTTCCAAGTGCTTAAGCAACTGAAGAACTTTTGCTGGACTCCTGAATGCCAACAAGCATTTAAAGAGTTGAAAAGTTATCTTGGCTCGTCTCCACTACTAGCTAAGCTCGAACTTAAAAAAGAATTATTTCTATAGCTGGTGGTCTCCCCAACAGCCCTTGCCACAGTCCTGATTAAAGAAGAGATGAAAGAATAGTGGCTGATTTACTATATAAGTCGAGTTCTGAGAAATGTTGAAATCAGGTATACCAAGTTAGAAAAACTAACTTATGCTCTATTGATTACAGTGCAGAGACTCTGATCTTATTTCTAGGGGCACGTTGTAACGTTCCTTACTGATCAACCAATCAAGGCAGTCCTTCATCGAATAGACAGCTTTGGGAGAATAGCGAAATCGGTAATTGAGCTTACAAAGTTTGATATTGACTTCTTACCTCGGCCATCTATCAAAGCCCAGATGTTGATAGATTTTATAGTGGAATGCATCATTCTGGATGAAACCAAACTTGAATAGGAGGACAACACTCCTTGATTGTAGCCGAACTCTTTCAGTGAAGAAGTGGACCTCTCCGAAGGCTTCTAGGCCCTGTATATAGATGGTTCATCCAATGCCTCTAGGACCAGTGCGGGTTTGATTTTAGTCAACCCAGAAGGGATTATAGTAGAGTATGTGTTGTGCATCGAGTTTCCCATGATAAATAATGGGGTGCAGTATGAAGCTCTGATAGCAGGGTTAAATATAGCTAAAAAGCTAGAAGCAGATTTGCTTCAAGCCTATAGTGACTCCTAATTGATCATGGGGCAAGTCAGTGGCAACTCTGAAGCTCGGAAGAAAAGTATGGTAAAATACCTAGAAAGGTAAGGAGTCTGACCCCGACCTTTAGCAGTTTTAGTATTTACCAGATCATGATAATAAAAAATACCAGAGCCAACCTCCTCTCCAAATTAGCCACACTCGCCCCTAATGAACTACTGAAAGAAGTTTTTTTTGAAGTTTTGAAATGCCCAAGTTTGGAGGAGTTGAAGTCCGTGATGCAGATCGACCATGAGCCCTACTGGATTGATCCTTTGGTCATTTAGCTTAAGGATGGGACTCTTCTTTATGATCTAAAAGAGGCTCGAAAATTGAGAAATCAAGCTTTTCGGTATATTCTATATGAAAATAAGCTATATAAGAGATCGTATTTTCTGTCGCTTCTAAAATATCTCCAAACTTTCGAGGTCGATTTTGCACTATGGAAAGTACATGAAGAAATATGTAGAAGCCACCTGGGTGCCAGAGTCTTATCCTATAAATTACTTCGGCAAGGATACTATTGGCCAACCATGTACAACGATTCTATTGAGTATATTAAAAAGTACAATCGATGTCAAAGAAATGCGAACATACAAAGATGGCTAGCCTCCAAACTAACAATCCTGAATGCCCCATGGCCGTTTGCACAATGGGAGATGGACATACTTGGACCCTTTCCTATGCCATTCGGGCAGTGGAAGTTTCTACTGGTGGCAATTGATTACTTTATAAAATGGGTCAAAGCCGAATTTCTGGAAAAAATTACTAAAACAAAAGTGCAAGACTTCATCTAGAAGTCAATCATTTATAGGTTTGTTCTACCTCAAACTCTTATTACTAATAATGGACACCAGTTTGCAGGAACAAAGTTTGCTGAGTTTTGTGAAGATTTGAACATCACTCACAACTTTACATTAGTGGTTCATCCATAAGCAAATGGCGAAGCCGAGGTAACAAACAGAATCCTACTATAAGGTATTAAAGCAACACTTAAAAGAGCAAGAGAAACTTGGGTAGATGAACTTTATCATATGCTTTGGACGAACTGAACTACCCAAAGACTGCCGATCGGAGAGACTTCATTTGCCTTGGCCTTCAAAATAGACGTGGTCATTCCAGTTGAGCTCAAACTCCCATCAGCATGGGTTGTGGCCTTCAATGAATAATGCAACTCATAGAATCTTAGGATTAATCTTGATTTGTTGGAGGAAAAATGAGAAGAGGCCCGAGTTCGGATGGCTACTTATAGATGGAAAGTTGCTCGCTATTACAACTTCAGAGTCAGAAACAAAGTATTCAGAATGGAGGACTTGGTGCTTCGACGAGTAGCTATTTCATAATCTCAAAACTAAGAAAAGCTTGTCCTAAATTGGAAAGGCTCTTATGAAATCAAGAAGATCATCCAGCCTGGGACCTACTACTTGAGAGAGCTTGGAGGAGAAGATCTACCCCACCCATGGAACTCAGAAAACTTATGAATGAAATTATCCCCCAAACTTCATTGTTAAACAAAACTAACGCTCTGTTAGGAATAAGAAAAGAACCTCATCCTAACATGAACAAGATGAAGATCTTTGATTATTTAAGATAGGAGAAGGGGCGAGGCCTCTTAAATGATCCTTTTGAGTCCCTAATGTCCTGTTAGGAATAGAAGGAGAACCTCATCCTAACATAAGCAAGATGAAGATCTCCGGTTATTTAAGACAGGAGAAAGGGAAAGATCCCTTTAACAGCCCTATTGTGCTTCTACTATCCTGTTAGGAATTGAAGGAGAACTTCGTTCTAACACGAGCAAAACTTAACCATATCAGGAACAGGAGGAGGACCTCGTCCTGGCGTGAACGAAGATCTCCAGTTATTTAAGACAGAAAAAGGAGAGAGGCTCCTTTAATAGTCCTTTTGTGCCCCTACTATCCTATTAAGAATAGGAGGAGAACCTCATCCTAATATGAGTAAAGCTTAATCATGTCAGAAATAGGAGGAGGATCTCGTCCTGACATGGACAAAGACCTTTGGTTATTTAAGACAAGAGAGGAGAAGAGGATCCTTTAACGGCCTATCATGCCCCTACTGTCCTATTAGGAACAGGAGGAGAATCTCATCCTAATATGAGCAAAGCCTAATCATTTTAGGAACAGGAGGAGGATCTCATTCTCGCATGGACAAAAATCTTCGATTATTTAAGATAGAAAGAGGGGAGAGGCTCCTTCAATCCCTCTTTCGTGTCCTAATGGTCTTGTTGAGGACAAGAGAAAGACCTCGTCCTAATAAGAATAGAGACCGACTGTGTCAGGAATGGAAAGAGAACCTCGTCCGGGCATAGGAGAAGATCTCCGATTAAGCATCCTCAATAACCATGTTTTCAAAAAAAAAGAAGAAAAGAAAAGGAGAAGAGAGAAAAGTAGAGCCATCGATAAATATCCAACTCACACAGAGCAAAAATGGGAGAAGATATAATCTCATTAAAATCAAAGTTGATTATAAAATGAGGGTCTGCAAGATCGATTATATAAAAAAAAAAATCAAAGTTCTAAGAAGGATCAGGTTTCTCAAATTTTGGATTGCTAGCCATCACCAAGGATTCCTTCAGGTTGACGATCTCCTCCTCGAGCTCCTTTCTTTTCATCAAGTTATCGCGGAACATCCTATCAGTTCTTCGGTAGTTTTCTTTTGACGTCTGCAATCTTTTTCTTAGAACTTCTGATTCAGCTTTAGTATCCTTGATAGCTTGCTACTCACAAATCAACTAAAGTTTTAATTGCTGAACTTCGACCTTCTCCATTTCGATCGATTTTGAAAGTTTGCCTATGATCTCTTTAGGAAGGTGATCTCCTTCGACTCCCTACTTGTATCGGATTAGTAACTATCGACTAGTTGTTGTTGGAGCCAGGCCACCTCGCTCTTAGCAGCAGGAGCTTCTGTTGCAGCGAGGTTATTCTCTCATACTAGCCCAATCGGTAGGTCTCATAAGTAGTTCAGCATTATGCAATTGCTTCTGGAGTGTAGAAAATCTTTGAGACCAATCTCATTCATATCGGACCTTGTCAGAAGACCATGGCGAACTCCCCTCCAATAGATAAATTTTCTCTTTCACCCCCTTAAGCTCAATTTCGAGGAAGCTGACCTTTGTAGTTAACATCTAGGACTTGTCACTGGTGCTTTTCTTAAGATCGGCCAACTCTCTCTCATAGTTACTTCTCTTGATATTGAAGCTTACAGAATCTTTCATGTACAACTTGCGAAGGTGAGTGACTTCGATCGTCGCCTCCGAAGCATTTTTTTTGAATGTTTGAAGCTCGCCCTCTGTCTTCTTCAACTTCTTCAAATCATGTACTTCTTTCTTCAAGTTTTTAATCATTAACTTTAGCGGAATGCCCTGAGGCAGGGGATCGGCGTCAACTAGAGATAGTGAGTCACAACTTTGATTGCTAGAGGGATTCTGGATGACACATACCACAACATAAGTGTAAAGGGAAGAAATATATTTCCATTACTTAAAACATTCTGAATACATCAAGAAAGAAAAACAAAAATTATAAAGAGTTTTCGACCTCGGGCAGCATTGCAGTGGATGAAGTCGGGGCAATCTCAACCACCTCCGACTCTCGAGCAAATTTAGGTGCTGTCGCAGCAAGTTCTAAGATCTCTAAGGCGAGCTCGGCTATGGGAGAAGCAGCACCAACTTCTGCATTGGAGTTGGAGGGACTAGCCTCATCATCAGGTTCGTCTATTATAAGATTGAGATTTACCTCTAGGAAGTTCTTCGCGACCCTCCTCATGTAGATCTCGAATCCTTCTAGAAAAGCCTCCCAAGCAAAGGCAATCTTAATGTCCTCCATATCTTCAGAGAACTTGAAATCTTCGATGGCCCATTCTCTTTTAATGCTGACCTCCTCTTCCACCTTCTTCTTCTCCTCCTTGGCTAAGGTCAGGGCAGCCTTTAGTCCTGCCACTGCTTCCTCCTTCCTCTTCAGTGCCTCATGAAGATGCTTAACCTCAGCGATTTGGACCTCCAAGGCCACTCTTAAACAGTCAGCCTCGGCCTGAACCCTCTCGACCTCCGTTTGGGCTTCTTGAAGGACTTTGAAAGCATCAGCTTGACTGCGATCCGCTGTCTTTGAATGAGCGAACAGGTAATGCCCCAGTTGCAAAATGGAAAGAAATTAAGTCAGAACTTTGAAAATGCATCCCCCATTCAGGCAAGTTCGAAAAATTTGGTTACCTCAAGATAGGCAGCGAAGGACTCGTTGAATCTCTTCATATCCTCCGTCCGAATCATTTTTTCAATGATGTGCAGGAGAATGCTGCCCTACATCAAAGAATGGATGACCTTCTGATCATCCAAGGAATCCTGCTCCTGATCGGAGATCTCGCTGCTAGAGCGCCCGACCTTCCTCCTGACCGTCTTGGCGATGGTGTTTTTCTCCTTCTTCTTCTTCTTCTTCTCTGCGACTTCTCCCTACCTGAGAGATGCAGAGGGGGCAACCACCTCGGGCATGGCCGGACTCGATGCTGCTGCATCAGATTCTGGGGCAGGCATTGTTTGGATTGGCATGGCCAAGGTTGGCTCTCCAACGCGAGCCTTCTTTGGTGGTTCCCCGGTGGAATTGTCCTTCCTCTTGAGAGACTTGATCTCCTTGGACAAACGACTGCATTCTTCTAGAGTCATCTCTGTGATAGAAAAGGTTAAAGTCAGAAGAAAAACAATGCAAGATCGACTGGTTATGGGGGACTATTGTGGGATTAAGGGGACTGAGAGTGAGGTTAAATAAGGTTTGGTCATCTAGAAGGCCGAAAATCAAAAGGGTCTGATAGTTCTTCAGTCTATCGACCGAATCTCGATCTTCTTTCTCAAGCTCAGGAGCTCAGTAGGCTGAATCCCTAATATCCCCCCAGGAAGGAAGTCCTAATTCTATGGAGGAAAATGAAGCAAAGAAGAATTTTTTCTTCCAGTTGTGAATGGAAGAAGGAGCATCTTTAAGCAACTCCTTGTCAAACTGGAGAGAGACATACCACCAATCTTTAGCGGTAGGATGATGTTTAAAAGTGAAGAAGTTGTGGAACAAAGAAAGGATAGGATGGATATCAACCATGATGCACAAGGAAAGAAATCTTATGATGAATCTAGATGAGTTTGACACCATGGAAGCGAAGAAAATATTCAAAAATCTAAAAAGGATGACCACAAAAGAAGGAATTGGTAACTTAAGTTCGGCTCGAAGGGCCTCAACATACAAATAAGTGCGGCCCAGAGGAGGGAAGTAGGCTCGGTCACTAGGACCAAAAAGTTCTAGCTCATATTTGGAAGAGATCCCGAACTGAATTCTAATTAGAAAGAGGTCTTCATGCCAAAGTTTATAGGAAATGATGTCAGGGATGAATGGAGGTTGGAATGTTTCTACAGGTTTGGTGTCCTTATATGATGAATCCATCAGGTGGGACGAACTCCTAGAACAGGTTGATCAAGATTCTTCGACAGACATATGGATCAAACAAGGCTTCGAAAAACCTCAAAAATCAAGAAAAATAAGATTCAAAACTTGCTTGAAGAAATCGAACAAATGAAGACATGAAAGATGCAAAAATAGTCAAAAGAAGGATTTCAGAACTAACCTAAATTGATTGAAAAGAGTAGGGGGATGATGAGTGCGATGAAAATCGAAGGAGAGGATGCCTAGGCCGGAGAAAATGGTGGAGGAGGCTGAAACTTTTGAGCAGGAGGAAGATGAAAACAAGAGGTAGAGAAAGAGGGTCTCAGTCAAGATGAAGCCCCGAAGGAAGAGGATGAGTTTAAATATCCTGAAGAGTCCGAAGTGGTTTTGATTATAGGTCTCCTCCGATCAATCTTAGGTTGACGGATGTCCTACTCATCATGATAGGAGATTGACAGTTGATAGGTCCTTAATTGCACCGTACTTTGGATAGAGTTTCGACGAGAGTTTCGATAAATTATCGTTTTGGATTATCTTATATTGAAGAAGCTTCAGCGCTAGCACAATAAATGCCAAAACTTTCCATCCGATGAGCGCAAAAAATCGAAAAAGAACTTCGGCAGTCGTCCTTCTTTATACTTCCTTCCTTCAAATTTCAAACTTAGGAGTAGGGAGACTATTGTTAAGGTTAAATCCGCTCCTACCAAAGTTCGGCCTAGTATCTGATCCCAAGGTGGCTGATCTTCAATCGATCGGCTGATTTTCTTGACTACATGAATAAACCGCAGAGCCTACGAAGCATTGTGAACCCCGTCCAGACGAGCTTGAATAGTGAAAGTGATCATTTCCCACTTGATGGTAAGGCTTGAGTGGCGGGGCCCAATCGATCTAGTTTTATTCGATGACAAGTTGTAAAGGCAGCCAAATTTCTTCATTATAAGCAGTTGGCTTCAGTCGAACTCCTTTCGTATGAATGAACAGTGAAGGCGATCACCTAAGTGGTTGGCTAAGTATCTGATCCCTGTATAACCTAGCCTGGCCGATCTTGATACTGGCCGAACTCTTATCTAACTAGATCTCCTTCAGACCAATTCTAGCTATTATGGATTGAATTTTGCAACAAGAACCACAAGCTGGTAGAGCTTACCCCTAGACAAACTTTTATGCCTTACTAAGAGGCAGATCTTGGCCCTATCGAATATGAGATCTTGAGTATGCGATCTAGGATAGACAGAAAAACTCCATCATCAGATTAAGTCCAAACTCCTTCATGAAGAACTTGGCCGTAATTCTAAATCTGTGAATCCACCATCCTTACCAGCCTTCAATCAGCAACGGTCATTCAGTTGCAGATGACTTCGAAGATAATCAGATCTCAGAGAAGCGATTGAGACTCACCAAAATGCTCTAATTGTGCTTGCCTATCCGAGCCACCAGCTGAACACCTTTCGATCACCAAACTCCATCCAGTGGCCTAAAGGACTCCTTCCAGTCGATCTCCATTCAGTCGCCCAAAGGGCTCCCTCCAATTGAACCCCTTCCAGTCACCTAGTAGGTTCTTTCTGACTAAAGTCCTTACTGTCGCCCAAAAGGACCTCGTCGTCTATGTAGATTCAGCTCCCAGCTCAACGCGAGCCAGTCAACAGGCAAATAATCTTGGAGAAGTCTGAACTTCTCTAGAGCTATTATAGTATGAAGTTCTTCATTGCCAATAACTATCCCATCCAAACTTCAACTACTAAATCTTTACAGGCTGGTACGTTATGATAATGGAAACTATCCTTCTGTAACAAACTCCACGTGATCCCGAATGGTCCACTACCAGGCAGTTATGGCTGTCGCCATTAGTTTGTTATATGCTTTGCCTATCTAAGAGATCTTCCAGATATGTTTCTTCCATAAGCTCTAAACTTCGCTCTAAATTCATTTGAGCGCTCCATTTCTATAGACAGAGAACTGATTTGACCGTTGGAGGATCCTGCCGGAGCCACCCCACCTCCGATCTGGAACTCGTTTTGCAGGTGCCATCGGTGACCTTGTCTTCTCCAACTCCAGCTATCTCCAGCGTCTGCAGTTTTCTGCACCAACATCATTTAAGTCGTTGAGATGGCAACACCACAATACTCCTTTATAAAGTATTTTTTATAAAAAAATATTTTTTTAAAAATATTTTGGATCTCTTATCTCTCTTCTATTTTTATTTTTAAAATATTATTTTTTTATTTTTTAAAATACTATATTATTATTATATAAAAATAATATTTCAGTTCCATATGATATAACTAAAATCATCTAAAATGCTGAGATGGCAATATCAAAATACTTCTTCACATAATATTATTATATATATATAATAGATTAGACATACCTGATACATGCATAAAGATAATAAATTTTTTTGTATCAAAAACCATTCTCATCCAATTTGACCATCGGAACCAAATCTAGTTAGATAGAGAAAAACTAATTCAACAATTTTTTATTATTTTTTATATTTTCTATATATTTTAAATATATTAAATAATCATATAATAGTATGGTACTAGATTATAACCCATAAAGGCTAGAACTCGATTGCCCAATGGTAGACTGTTCGGAGTTCACCATCCTCATGTATCCACATGACAGTTTAGAAAGGTGGAACTTAGCCGCGTGCAAGTCTCACACCGTGGATTTGGTATCGTATTCACGTTATCAGGAGAACAGAAATCTATAAATTGAAAATTTTATTGCCAAAGAAGAATCTTTTTGATCAAAAATCCCCAAACCTTACAAAATATCATTCTTTTACCAAGATTAAGCTCTCAAAACCTCAAGGGACCAACTCACACCACCACACCTCGCACAGAATCCCATATGGTTCCGAAAAAACCCCAACCCCAGTTGTGAATTGGGTGTTTATAAAATCTAATTTGAAAGTAGCTAGTATAAAATATTTCAAGATGCCAGGCTTCATTCTGCATAAAGCTTGCAGTGACCCCTAAACTTGGTTTCTCAAATGCGTAAATTTAGATTGTGGGCTTCTGAGGGTTGATGGAAATTTGATGTTGTGCCAAGATAGGATCAAAATATGGATGTATATCATGAGAAGAGGTTCCTCAAGACTCATCTGGATATGCTTCATTTGGTAGATGGTAAGTATTAAAGCTTCAAAATTAGCTAGCCCACTCTATATTAAGCAGGTGCACTATGGAAATCAGTCATGCTTTTCTTTCAATTCTTTTTCCCAAACTCCTATCTATTTTCTGTTGTGGAAGATAAGCTTGGGAACCAAATATCTGGGAAGCTATTTTCATATAATCACCAGAGTGATGGGACCTCCAATTTGTAATCAATCTTTTACATATATTTTGTTTACTCCATGATAAAGTAGGCTACAATAAGAGCTTTATGAGTTGGAAAGGTCCAATCCTAGCTTAGTTGCAGCCTTTATTTTGGATTTGGATCCTATAAATTATAAAGTAACCTCACAATTTTGACTATGATAGTATTAGCGACAGAAATTTTTCTATCCCTAATACAATCTTTTTACCACCACAACATCGATGAAAAAAATACAGTCACAAAAACTATTAGCGATGAAAATTTCATTACTAGCGACAACAAATATCATCTCACAAAATATATTTTTTTAATATTTAAATATTAAAAAAATATCAGATGGTGGATTTAGTTTATTAGCGACATAAAAAAGTCGCTAATAAGAAACCATTAGAATCTAATCGGAAGAAAATGATTTTTAATTTGGATTCAATTCAAATCCGATTTGAATCCAACTTAAACCTAATTCGAATCTAATTCAAAATCCTGTCAAACCTACTTCAATTAGATTTTGAATCTAAATTTTAATTAGATTATAAAATCTAATTTTTTTAAAATTAAATCAAATCTAATTAAATTTAATCTAATTTAAATCAACTAGATAAAATATTTTTTAATTTAGGTTTAATTCGAATCGAAATCGAACCGATTCGAATCCAATTCGAAATTTTGTCAAACTTAATTTAATTAGACTTTGACCCCAAGTCTTACTTAAAATATTAAAATTAAATTATTCTCAAATTAAATCAAGCTTAATAAAATTAAATCTAATTTAAATCAATTAGGACTTGATCTATAAATTAATTAAGCTAAAAAAATTATTAAAATTCAATATTAATTTTTAACCATCCAAAATTCAATGTAGAAGAAAAAATCTAATATTAAAATATAATTTTAAAAAAAATAATTATTAGTGACGATTTTAGCGATGGAGAACTTGCCATCGCTAATAATTTTAAAAAAAATATTATTTTAAAAATATAATTATTAGTGATGATAATTTATTATCGATAATATTTTACCGTCGCTAATAATTTTTTAAGTATTAGTGATGGGGGAATATTATTAGCGACGATAATTCATTATCACTAATAACCTTTCCATCCTTATTTTATCCCACCCTACCGCACACCCTTGTTTCCGTCCACCCTACCACCCACTGCCCCCTCATTTTCCCACCTCCCGACGTTTTTATCCTTCACCGCCAAGCCCCTCTCCCTTGCCCTTCAGTCCCCCTGCCACACCCTCTCCCCCACCAGGTGCCTCCCCCTCGGCTGCCTCCCCCCAGCTACACCCGACCTATCTTCTCAAGCCTCCGACTGCCTCCCATAGGCTACACCCGACCCACCTCCTTGAGTCCTTGGCCAGCCCCCACCTCCCCAAGCCCTCGACCACGAGTTCTTGGCTTTCTTCCTCCTTCCCGAAAACCCCTTCCACCTCCCCCAGCTTGCCTCTCCATGGCCGCCTCCTCGAGCTCCTAGCCTCCTCCCCCCAGCTACACCTAGCCCACCTCCCCTTGGCCACACCAGCTTATCTTCCTCTTAGCCCACTTCCTCGAGCCCCCAGCTGCCAAATACCTACCCTCGGCCTGCTCCCCCAGCTCGCATCTCCATAGCTGCCTCCCTAAGCCCCTGACTGCCTTCTACCTCTCCGGTTGCTTCCTACCTCCCCCGACCCACCTCTCTCTGGCTTGCCTCTCCGCAGCCACCTTCCTGAGACCTAGCCACCTCCTACCTCCTCCAGCCCGCCTCCTCCTAGCTTGCCTCTCTATGGCTGCCTCTTCGAGCCCCGACCATCTCCTGCCTCCTCAACCACCTCCTGCTTCCCCCCAGCCCACCTCCCTCCAGCTCACCTCTCCACGACCGCCTTCCCAAGCCTCAGGCCTCTTCCCCTTGGCTACACTTGGCCTACCTCCTTGAGCTTCCGACCGCCTCTCACCTCCCCCCGGTCCATGCCTGTGTCCTCATTTCTGCAACCCCTGCCTCACCACCCTGCCGCCCATGGCCCTGACCTTACGACCCCTGCCCCGCCGGCTCAACCTCGAGCTCCCATCTGTGGCCACATCCCCAAGCCTCAGTTCTTCTTGCCAGCCTGTGCCTCCTCGTGCCTCAAGCCTTGCATACCAGCCCATGCCTCAGTCATGTACAGTAGCTTGCCTTCTATTGTGAGTATTAGTGACGGTATTAGCCAGTATTAGTGACGGTATTAGCAATGGCTAATACCATCACTAAAAGTTAATTTTTTATTTAAATTATGTTAATTAAGTATAATAGATATTAAAAATTAATTTATTATATATTAATTTAATTAGCAGTAGTATGAGACTTGGATCTTGACATGCAGAGCACTTGAATCGAGGAAAGATTTGGGTAGCATTGCAAATATGGAGTCGAAACATGCCCTGCATGCTTAGATCTCAACATGCAAAGTGCTCGAACTGAGAGAAGATCCAGACAACATTGCAAACATGGGATTGAGACATGCCTTGTACGCTCGGATCTCAGTATGCAGAGTGCTCGAACCGAGGAAAGGTTCGAGTAGCATTGTAAACACGAGACCAAGATGTGCCCTATGCGATCGAGTCTCGGCATACAGAGTGCTCAAATTGAGGGAAGATTCGGATAGCATTGCAAATATAGAACTGAGATATATCCTGTGCGCTTAGATCTCGACATGCAAAGCGCTCGAACCAAGAAAAGATCCTGGTAGCATTGCAAACACGAATTTGTGGCATGCCCTACGTGCTCAGGCTAATGGTGTTAATTTTTTAAAAATTAATTTTATGTTAATAGTATTTAAATTAATTAATTTTAAATTTTTAGGCTAGACTTCAGGATAGAATTTGTCTGGATGCTATTCCGGTATGCTCGTCCGGCCTAGTAGTTTAGTATGCTCCATGTCCACATGCACGGGATGCGTGTCCTGACCGTCCTTGTTTGCAATGATGTCCCTTGCTTTTATGATTATATTTTTAGAAATGTTGTACTCTTAGTTTAAAGAAGGGCTTGTTATCCTTATAAGAAATATGTTAATAAAGAAATGCTTAATAAGGATACAATAGTTGTCCATTTATATGAGAGTAGATTTATGCCAAACTATAAGCATTGGTGCCTATATGGGGATCAAGACGTGGGAGATAATTGCAAGGATAGAGAAGCCTCTACTTATCCAAGACCTTATTGATATGCAAAAGCTTAACAGTGATAGGATTTAAGTAGATGATTAGCACATTTGGTGTGTTTAATCTGATTATTAGTGGATGTCTATGTAATAATCTTTTAGATTGCAACTGTTATAGTCATGATGGACTATAGGGTTGCTATGGTTATAGTCAAACTTATCTTCTATAGGATTGCTACCTGCTAGAGGCTAGGCAAGGCTATAACTATAGCAACCCCTATAGTCCATCATGGCTATGGCGGTTGCTACCTAAAAGATTATTATATGAGCTTCCATCGATAACCAGATCAAACCTACTAAATAAAGAAAAAACCTAGTTTTTCGCCACAGGATCGATCTGATCTGATCAGATCTATAGCAAAAGTTTCTAAAATTTTTTCTATAAATCCTAATCAGATTTGAGAGTCTTCGGATCTGATCCTAATAATTTGATATTAAAATAAAAACTAAAATAAAATCAAGAACAACTATTGATACCTAATTAGGTAAATGATTCACCATGATGATGATCTATCAACATCTGGGATTCTGGATCTAGTCATGCAAGTGCTTGGCCTCTATTGGAGTCTGCTTAGACTAATTTTGGATGTCTTCTCCTTTTGGATTTGATCTCTAAAGATCAAATCTGAAGTCTTCCTTTAAATCATTCGAAACAACTTCTGAAGGCAATGCTATCGTCTCATGAACTAGTTGTCAAACTGCCTGATCTTTGAGCCAACTGCTTTGGATCTCCTTGCTAAAATTTTGCCCAACCTTTGGGCATGGAGAAGAAGGAGAGGATCAGAGAGGGGGTGGCATGGAAGAGGAGAGGGAGCGGTAGCCTTACAACATGGAAAGTAGGCTCATGGAAACCCTTAGGGTGCAGCAGGGTTTAAATAAACTCCTATGCATCATGCAGTGCCACACAACATCAATCCATCACATTGGTGAAGGTTTCAGTGCAGGATTTCTAGCTATACTTTCAAAATTTATTTTAAAAATTAATAAATATAGTAGAAAATAAAATTAATCTGATTAATTTAGAGTTACTGATAGTGTTAGAAAATCCTACACTAAGGATCTAAATATGATATACATGCTTTAAATTTGAAAACTACATACTAGCAGTAAAAGCATTTTACTACTAGAGCTACGTGTTCAGAATATGATACCTATACAGATAGCCAAACTCTGCAATTCGATCACTATCAAGGAGGTCCGCTCATCATGATGCAACCACATAGTGTGTCTAGCCTTTGTGGATCATCTACACGAGGTCCTGATCTCGATCGGCTCCTCCTAAGTGCTAGCTCGATACCGAAATTCTTCGATGACTGATATCGATCGAATAGCTTCGATCTTCATTCATGAGCTCTTTGGATGCTCCATATCATCAGTAGATGTAGTAGAGAGGTATAGAAGGTTATTCCTAAAATTTGGTGGGCTCATGATACTCGTAGCTCACACAAACTCTTTCCGAACACTAGATCAAAATCCTAGGACAACACACTCAGAAAACCTTGTGCTTAACTCTCTTTATTTTTCTTGACTTTTTCAATTTTTCTCTCATGCAGGAAGGGAGGAATGCATGCTAAGGTTTCTTACTTAGATAATGTGTGCATGCCTAGGGATAAGTGCAATTTATTTTGTGTAAGATCGAGTCAAAATAGTGTGGAGGGATAAGGATGGGTTGTTGATGGTTCAAATTCAAATCTCTTTTGAATTTAAACTAAAACAACCTAGCACTTATCCATATGGGACATGAGAGACCTGGGCATGCGTCCCCTTGTGCATGGGAAAAGTTTCATGAGAAACTTTTTTTCATACAAAATTATGGGCATGGATTAAAGGGTGAGGTGGTGGGTAGACTAGTCAAACTAGTCACAATTTAAACCTCATCTGATTGAACCAACCCAATCCAAATTGGCCAAGCCTAATTAGACCAAAATAAACCCAACTAATTTAGGATCAATTAAAATCTAATAAAATCAAAAATTGATCAAGCCTAACCCCTGATCAAATTAAGGACAAAACCTCCTCTATGATTAGGTCATCTCATAACTTAATCGGGTCAAACCCAACTGTATTCATTTCAATTAGACTTGATCCAAAAATAATACTAAATAAAATTAAGTTAATTAATAATTAAATTACTAATTAAACCTCTCATAAATATAGAGTTCAAATTCAGTGGATGTCTGGACAATAGAGTTCCATCAAAATAAAACTCTTGATCGAAGAGTCCTAAACCAGTGGAACTCTTGATCTTGGTGTTTGAAATAAGTAAAACTTATGATCGTTGAGTCCCAGACTAATAGAACTCTCGATCACAAAGTTCCAAATAAGTAGGACTCAAAGTTATAGAGCAGTAGGACTCTTGGTCGAAGAGTCCCAGTCAAGTGGGACTCAGAGTCCCAATCCAGTAGGACTCCCGATCGAAGAGTCCCAATCTAGTGGGACTCTTGACCATCGAGTTTCAGTCTAGTGGGACTCTTTACTAGTCATCAGATCAGAAAAAAATCTCTAATGTATGTAATCTCGTAGGTTCGAACATAAGCTGGCAGCATAGGAACTAATTTCTGTACTAATCGAAGTGACTATCTATTAATGGTACCCTACTTTAGGATAGATTGAATAGTCATAATTATAATATTCAGAACCTACATGAATTTGGTTATTGCATAATTCATCTCTTTGACCTTTGTGTATAGGATAACTTTGGGTCAAATTACCAAACTTGAAAAGTACATCCAAATCGTGTCTCAATGCAATTAGTCCTGTGACTCCTCACAAGGACTATCTTGGCCAAGAATTTGCTAAATTAAAATATAATTGAACACAGTTCCTGAACCAGAGTAGTCAATCCCATCTTGACTCATACACTGACTCCTCAAGTACTTGACTGTGCCTAAAAACCTTCCATCACTGAATTAGAAATTCAGGTAGTCCGGCACTAAAGTATAGTGAGTTACTTGGAAGTCACCATAGAGATCTCAGGTCAGAGGGACACTTATGCCTATATTCTATTGAAGCAAATCTTGATAGTAGAAATGCTTCAGAATTGATTACGTTCAGTGCAGATGTACCCTTACATCATCATGGCATCACCTAGCTTTGATACCACATGTTGCGGAAACTTCTGATCTTTAGCATGGATCTGAGGAGAACTTTGACATTCTTAAGATAGCAGACTAACAATCCACCTATTTGAATCTGTGATGGGACGCCTTCCCCCTTGGGCTTAAGAAAGGCACCCCCTTTTGGACGGCAACTCTAGAGAGAAGAGAGAAGAGAGATTGAGGAAGAAAAAATCTATATTTCAATCCATACTATAAAATCATAATACAACCTATATATTTATTCATAGCTATTAGGCCTGACTAAAAACTCTCCTAGCTAACCCAATATATGAAAGCACTCACCGAGCCCATGCACACCCATGTCTTCCATGCTCTCACCTTCTGAATCTAAATCCGATCCATACATATGTTAGCCACCTTAAGACCTTACTAGATCATGCCTTAAGATCCCAAATAGAAAATCTCATCTAGTTCTGTTTGCCACCATCAAGTTGGCTCTATCAGTAGCTGAGCTGGCTCGAGCTAAGATCGAGCTGACTCGAGGTGCAGTCGAGTGGCTATCTCAGGTTGTTGGGATTTAATGCCTCGAATTCGATCCACAATAGAAGAGAATCAAATCATCAAGCAGTCAAGTTGGCTCGAATATGGGGTTAAATCGGCTCGGGCTGAGATCAAGCTGGCTCAAACCATAATTGAGCCAACACTCTCAGGTAGATAGAAAGCAGAAGTTCGGACGAGACATAGTCGAGCTAGCTCGATCCTTGATAGAGTCAGCTCGATAGAGATGAATAAAATAGGACAAGATTTTCTATTTGGATTTGGATTATGATTAATCCAAAGGGTCTACGAGAGTTGCACATGGACCATAGGATCCAACAGCCATGGAGGGCTACGGTCATGATCTAAAGATTGAAAAATATTTCAAGATTCCATCAAGATCATGTTTGACTCATATTATGAGAAAAAGCCCTATTAGGACTCCTATGAACTATTGAGAAGAGGATTCTCATCCTATTTAAAGGACTAAGGTATTGTGGAGTAGATGGTGATGCGTGTGGCATGACAGGCACATAGAAAGACTCAGATAGCCACCGAGAAAAGCTTGGTAGAGTACCAAGTACATGCAACCTATGAGAGAGAGAAGTAATAGTTGCATAGCATCTAGCATGGAGGCTGTTAGGGTAGAGCATCTTGTTGCTTCTGAGGATCTTCTTAAAATTTTGAGAGAGCTTTTATGAGGATAGCTTCTAGTTGAGAGAGATTTATGTATAGTGAGTTGAGAGTGGGTGTTCTCCTCTTATACTTATTTTTCTCTTTTATAGTGAAGCTTTGCATGCTCCGTGGTGGCTAGTCCTTAGGCTAATCCACGTACTTAATTATTTTCTTATTTTATTTTTTTCTTTTTTTCTGCTGTAATATCTCGATACTAGATCCTTAACAAAGTGATATCAGAGTAGCTGATATCCCAATAGATTAGTATCAAAGCCAGATAGTACCATAGCATAGATTGTAGCTATGGATAGAGATTGAAGAATTTGAAGAAGACAAGTACAATCAAGGTAGAGATCAATAGGTTTGATGAGAAAGTCAATTTCTCCTTATGGCAAGCAAGGATAAAGAATGTCGTCATCCAACATGGGTTGATCGATGCTCTCTTGAACGACAAGATGCCAGCTACCATGAAGGTGAAGAATTGGAAGCGAATCCAGATGTAGGTGGTGAGCATGATCCGCTTGTATCTAACGGATGATGTGGTGATCCATGTACTTGATGAGACTTTCTCAATGGTACTGTGGTCGAAGCTTGAGGGGTTGTACATGATGAAGTCACTCACCAACATGCTATTTCTTTAGAGGTAGTTTTTTCAGCTATGGATGGATGAAGGTCATAGCATGTGGGAGCATCTATCCAACTTTCAGAGGATCCTCACCGACCTCCTCAACATTAGTGAAAAAGTTGAGAAGAAGATCAGGACATTGATCTTGCTAGCATCACTTCCCCCTTCATATGAGTCCTTGGTGACTGCTCTTCTAGTGAAAAAGAGCACCATCAAGATGGATGAGGTCACTATAGTAATACTCTAGAACGAGGTTCTTAGAAGGGAAAATCCAGCTTCGAGCTTAGATGGTGGTAGCTCAATGTTGACGATTTCTAGAGGAGCAGGAGGTAATAGACAGAGCGGTAGAGGATCGTGAGGAGGATGATCCAGATCTAAGATGAGAGACTCTAGCGAGATTAGATGCTATAGGTACGAAGAGTTGGGGCATCGAGTCAAGGATTGTCCATAACTCAGGGATCGGATGAGGGCTACTATAGCGACGGCTAGTAGTGAGTCAGAGGATGATGTCCTGAAGATATCTGACAAGATATCTACTTCTTCATAATAGTGGATTTTAGATTCTACATACACATATCATGTTTGTTGTAGAGAGGAGCTATTAGACTCCCTAAAGAGAAATGAGGGCATTGTTTATCTATCGGATGGATTGAGCTGTGCGATCAGAGGCATCAGGATGGTTAGCTGGAGGACATATTATGATGCAGTGAGGAGATTGGGGGAAGTCCGATACATGTCTAATTTCAGACGGAATCTTATCTCACTGAGCAAACTGAATTCAAATGGCTACAGGTTAGTAGCTGGTGATGGAATCCTGAAGGTCATGCATGGTGATAGGTTGATATTGGAAGAAAAGAAGAAGACGAGGGGACATTATTATCTAGTAGAGAGCCCAGTGAGAGGTGGAGCTTCAGGAGTCAGAGGGAGCCTAGTGCGAGATGGAGCTCCAGGAAGAAATGGATCGAGGGCGGGATGAGAGACTCAGAAGGATGACATGCGACATCACAAAATGAGGTTCCCATTGTCGTAGGAGGCTACCCCAAGTAGATCTCAGGTCAGAAGGATCATAGCAGTCGATGGAGGTGGGATCAAGCAGTCTGGCTCGACTCCCATATTTGTCCATTCATGATCAACAGGCGTGTCCCAAGGCATGGGGGCAAGATACATCACAAGCTTTCAAAGTTAGGTGGAGGCCGAATGTCGAGTCAAGGTAGAAAGAGCCCTGTTAGGACTCCTATGAATGTTGAGAAGAGGATTCTCATCTTATTTAAAGGACTGAGGTGCTGTGGAGCAGGTGGAGGCACGTGTGGCATGAGAGGTATGTAGAGAGGCTCAAGCAGCCATCGAGAAGAGCTTGGTAGAGTGTTGAGTACGTGCAGCCCATGAGAGAGAGAAGTAATAGGTGCATAGCATTTGGCATGGAGGTTGTGAGGGTAGAGCATCTTGTAGCTTTTGAGGATCTCCTTGGGATTCTGAGAGAGCTTTTGTGAGGATAGATTTTAGTTGAGAGAAATTTGTATACAATGAGTTGAAAGTGGATGTTCTCCTCTTGTACTTATTTTTCTTTTTCATAGTGAAGCTTTGCATGCCCCATGGAGGCTAGCCCTTGGGCTAATCCACGTACTTAATTATTTTCTTATTTTGTTTTCTTCTTTCTTCCTGCCGCAATATCCTGGTATTAGATCCTTAACAAAGTGGTATCAGAGTAGTTGATATCTCAATATATCTCACCTGCATGCCATACTAGTGTCTTCACATTCCTTAGTTAAGAGGACAACCAATCCATATGGCACATAACGACCTACACTCGATAAACATTATTGTCCATGATAACAATGTATCATTTGATCATGAACAGTTTTAAGGACTAAACGATAAATCCTTTTTGTCGATTCTAAATAGTCCTAAGGACTTCACCATAATACAGGAGTTCATTAGAAGATGAAAGATTTGTGATGAAAAGTTTGAATAACTTTTATGCAATTATAATTCATATACATGCACAAAATATAGCTTAACCATCAACAGACTGATGATTGGCTTTGGGATACTATTCCTAATAATCTTTCACTTAGTCTAAAGCCAATTAGTGTAGTATCTAATACTCATCTTTGACTTAAAGTCATCGAACTCCTTCACTACAATGGCTTTAGTGAATGGATCAGCTAGGTTCTCCTTTTCATCGATCTTTTGAAGGTTGACGTCACCTTGATCCACGATCTTTCGGATAAGATGGTAGTGATGCAAAATATGCTTCGTCCGTTGGTGTATATTTAGTTCCTTCATCTGAGCAATGGCTCCAGAGCTGTCGTAGTAGAGCAGAACTAGACCATCAAGGAAGGGTGCCACTTCAAATTTGGTGATGAACTTCTTTAGCCACAGCTTCTTTAGCAGCATCTGATGCAGTAACATACTCTGCTTACAAATTGAGTCAGCCATGGTGTGTTGCTTGGAGCTCTTTCAGCAGACAGCTCCACTATTAAGGATAAACACATATCCTGACATACTCTTGCTAACATCGTGATCAAACTAGAAACTAGAGTCTGTAAACCCCATAAGTCTCAAGTCCTCATCGCAAATAAGCCACTGATCCTTAATATTTCTTAAATACTTTAGGATGGTTTTAACAACCTTTCAGTGGTTTTCTTTTAGATCAGATTGATATCTACTCACTATTCCTAGTGAGTATGCCACATCTGATCGCGTACATGTCATGACGTACATGATAGAGCCCACTGTCAAAGCATATGAAATTCTACTCATACGATTTCTCTCTTGAGGTGTAGTTGGACAATCTCTCTTCGAGAGAGAAATTTCATGGCCTATCAATAGATAGCCTTTCTTAAAATTCTCCATGTTGAACCTCTTCAGCATAGTATCTATGTACGTGGACTGGAACAATCCAAGCAACCTCTTATATCAATCTCTATAGATCTTTATCCCTAAGATGTAGGAAGCTTCTCCCAAATTCTTCATGAAGAATTGTGACAACAACCAGATCTTTATTCCTTCTAATGTAGGGATATCATTCTCAATTAAGAGAATGCCATCCACATACAATACTAGGAATATAACTGCTGGACCATTAGCCCACTTATATATGCAAGGCTCTTCTCCATTCTTAACAAAGCCATACATCTTGATTGTCCTATCAAAATGTATGTTCCAACTTTAAGAAGCTTGCTTCAGTCCATAAATGGACCTTTAAAGCTTGCACACCTTAGACTCATCTATGGATGTGAATCTTTTAGATTGTATCATATACACCTTTTCGTCTAGCTCTCTATTTAGAAAAGCTATTTTCACATCCATCTATCCGATTTCATAGTCTAGATGGGCAGCTATCACAAGCATGATCTAAGTAGACTTGAGCATTGCCACAGAAGAAAATGTCTCGTCATAATCTATACCATAACATTGACGATATTCTTTGGCAACCAGACAAGCTTTATAGGTTTTGTTGATCCAAAGATTGATTTTGATGATGACAAAGAGTTTTGAGTATAAATTATAAAGTCTAACTATGTTTATGAGAATGTGTAGTTTCGAAACTTCAAACTTGACATCTTAATGAAGATAAAATCAAGTCAAAAAGATAAGTCTAGCCTATAAATTATTTGGAAAAGAAAGGATCACAAACTATCTTTAGCTCGGCACGCAAATTGGGCCGACCCAGTCTGAAACTGAGCCGACCTAGTCTCAGTGAAAATAGAAAATAGAAAGCACAAAAAGTAAAATTTTTAAGATCCAAGAGACTGAGCCAATCCAACTATAAACTAAGTTGACCCAATCTGAAACTGAGCCGACCCAGTATCTGTAATGTCTAGTTTTTAGAACTGTAGCTTTTTCATTCCACAAGCTTTCCAACGGCTATTTTCTCTTCTCTAATGGCTAGATCATTTTTAAAAGCCTATGTTAGTGATTTATAATAGTGGAAAACCTCTGGAATATATAAGAAAATACTTGGAGTATTAAAAAGTAATTTTTGGAGAGATTATTGTGCATTCTTTGAGAAACCTAAAGAAGTGAGCAGAAAAGAAAAGAGAAGAAGTGATTCTCAGATATTCCTTTGTCCTCCTAACATCCTCACTTTGAGAGAAGCCAGGCCATTGCTATAGAAGATCATCTACTACTTTCCTCAAGCATTTAAAGAGAAGAAATCAAGCCAACAAGCCAAGTTCCTAGAATTTCTTCTCTTAAGCTTCAAAGAGTTTGTTTTTATTTTGTTTATTATAATTTTATATTTTGTTTCAAGTTTCTTGGGATGAGAAACTTAGATTGATCCAAGCTTTGAGTTGGATGATTGTAGTGGTTTGATTGGTAAGCCAAAGTGAAAATCAATTGGGATTGATTGTTAGTCCGAAAAAAATAATCACTTATGAGATTTTGGTTTGTGATCTGGGGAAAACCAACTAGATTTATTGTGAGCTTGGAAAATAATCATGTATGATTTTGGTTGGTGAGCCAGGAAAAATAAACTGGATTTGATTATGAGCCTGAAAAATAATCGAACTGTAATTCTTATTGAGAATTATAGTTGAATTTCTAAGGGATACTTGGGGGGTGGATGTAGGTGTTGAGTTTGACATTGAACCACTATAAAATGATTATGTTTGTGATTGTATGCTTTTATTTTATTATTTTTATTTACTGTACATTACATAGCTTATTTGGTTTGGCAGTTAAATGGATTAATTTACTCACATCTTAAGCTTAAAATTTGAAATACCCAATTCACTTCCCCTCTTGGATAGCCATACTTGGATAATAAGTGGTATCAGAGCCGGTGTTCTAATATTAGTTGTTGACCTATAGGTCAAAGAGCTAAAGATTTTATAGCTGACCCATTTGATTTTTTGTTGAGTGAGGGACACTCAACCATTAGACCTCCTTATTTTAATGGCATAAATTATACATATTGGAAGGCTAGAATGAGAATTTTTATTCAAGCATAAGATTATGATATTTGGAATATCATACTCAATGGTCCTCATGCACCCATAATGATTGTCAATGATATATGTATACCTAAATCAAAAAAAAAAAAGAATGAGATAGATAAAAAGCTAGCTCAATTAAATACTAAAGCTATTAATATTCTATATTGTGCATTAGATTACAATGAATTCAATAGAATATCAACATATTTATCTGCAAAAAAAATTTGGGATAGACTTGAAGTGATCCATAAGGGTGCAAGTCAAGTCAAAGAATCTAAAATAAATATGTTGGTTCATAAGTATGAGTTGTTTAAAATGAAACCTCATGAGACAATAAGTGATATATTTACAAGATTTACTAAAATTATAAATGAATTAAAAAGTCTTGAAAAAGACTATTCTAATAGTTATCTAGTATGCAAAATTCTCAGATCCTTACCGAAGACTTGGAAAGCAAAAGTAACCACAATTCAAGAAGCCAAGGATCTTAGCAGGCTTGCTTTGGAAAAGTTAATTGGATCGCTCATGACACATGAGCTCAATATGAACCTAAGCATGGAGGAAGAAAAGATGAAGAAGAAAATCTTTGCACTTAAGTTATCGACCATTAAAGAAAGCTCAAGTGACTCTATCGAGGATTTGGAATATGATGAAGAAATGGTGAAAATTATAAGAAGATTTTTGAGATTCATAAGAAAGAAGAAAAATTTTAAATCAAAAAGAGGAAAAGAAGAAAAGAATCAACTTAAAAAATATAGAAATGACTTACTCCCATCGAAAAAGAGCTTAATGAAATTAAAAAGGAAAGCTATATTGGCTAATTGGAGAAGTAGTGAGAGCTCAAATTCAAAAGAAGAGTCATCCTCAAGTAAAGAAAAAACAAATATATACTTGATGGCTCAAAATGATAAGGTAAACATTTATAGTTTTTTTGAATTTACATTTGATGAGCTTCAAGAAGCCCTTCATGACATAATGAACGAATACAAAAAAGATAGGACTGAAAAACAAAGAATTAAAGAAATCAAATCTTCTTTTAGCTAATGAAAAGAATAATCTTTTAATTAAAAAAAAGATATTTTAAAAGAAAATAATGCTTTGGCTAAGAAAAAAGAAGTACTTTTTAAATTTGAAAAATCTTTAGTTGAAGAAAAGAATAAACTTTTAATTGAAAAAGAGACTTTCATGAAAGAAAATAATTCATTTGCTAAAGAAATTTTTTTTTTAAACTCTAAAAAATCTCTTTTGGAATAAAATACAAACTTAATAAAAGAGATTGAAAGATTGAAGCCTATGCTTAATAAATTTATAATTGGCTCTCAAAAGCTTCAATCTATTTTAATCAATCAAAAAGCTATTTTCGATAAAGCTGGAATTAGATATAATTCTTTGAGAAAATAGAAATTTGTGAACAATATGTTTAGCAAAACTTCATCTAAAAATCATTCAATTACATATTTCAAATGTGATAAAGTAGGCCACAAAATTTTAGAATATAACACTAAGAGAATTGCTATACTTTAATTAAATAAATTTGGGTTCCAAAAGAAATCATGTGCTTTAACCTCAATGGACCCAAGATAACTTGGGTACCAAAGATTAGCAAATAATTTTGTACGTTCTCCAAGCATCTAATGAAGTGAAAAGAGCAAATTTCTATGGATGCTTCGGAAATGAAAGTGGATAGGTGATGATACTTGGTAAAAGCTAAACTTATTTTGACATCACACCATCAATTATTATTAAATTTATTTTGATGATCCATTAACATGTATGTATATTATGATTCCTCAATTTGAATAGTTTTCATGTATTATCAAAAATTTAGTAAATTAATAAATTTTGATGATCTCTCAAAGCTTGCAATAATCTTATACTTTGATCTTAGTTGATTTGATTAATTATCATACCATCAATTGGATGTCAAATGACTCAATGTTTATCTTGCTGATTTTGATGATGTTATTATAATTGATTATGATTGAAGATATATTAAATAAAATTAATTTATAAACTTTTATTATTAAAGTTTAAGAATAATTTGAAACATTAATATATTTATTCGATAAGCTGAACTTCTTAAAGAAATACTTTCAAACTCGATTGGTACCTTAAATTATAGCAAATACTTATAATGACAAAAATGGAGAGAGAATTTGGTAAATGAAGAAAGTGAATTTAACATATTAAATTACTCAAAATCTTATGACATTTTTTTTCATAATATAATTTTAATTTGGTTATGAGATATAAAATTTATCAAGAGTAAGCAAGAAATGGAATTAAGAAATATGGCATATATTAAGGGAGAGCAAATTTTGAATAAAAATTGAGCTTAATTGACTATAATATTAAGGGGGAGTTTAATGATTTTGGAGTATTAAAGAAGAATTTACTCAATTGATTTTATTAATCACCTCCTTTTGAGTTGTTCTTTTTAATGTTGTCAAAAAGTGGGAGAGTTATTATTGAGTATATGCTTGAGGTTAATTAGAACGAAGTATGTTCTTATTGTTTAGTGGTTTTATGCTTTTAAATATGCAATCTTTTAGAAATTCACTACATATTATTTATATATACTCAAAAGTTTTGTCATCATCAAAAAGAGGAAGATTAATGATCCAAAGATTGATTTTGATGATGATAAAAAGTTTCGAGTATAAGTTATAAAGTCTAACTATATTTATGAGAATGTGTAGTTTTGAAACTTCAAACTCGACATCTTAATGAAGATAAAATCAAGTCAAAAAGACAAGTCTAGCCTATAAATTATTTGAAGAAGAAAGGATCATAAATTATCTTTGGCATGCATGGCACACAAACTGGGCTGACCCAGTCTGAAACTGAGCCGATCTAGTCTTGGTGAAAATAGAAGACAGAAAGCACAGAAAGTAAAATTTTCAAAATCCAGGGGACTGAGCTAACCCAGCTATAAACTGAGCCGATCTAATCTAAAACTGAGCCAGCCCAGTGCCTGTTGATGCGTGCTAATCTATAGCTATGGCAAGTGCACTAGTCGATCAAGTAATAAAGTGAATGAGTAAAGTATCGTCCCTAGAGAATTAGAAAATAAGTACTGAAAAGCTCTTTCCTATGCTTTATTTAGAAGACCGATTTATGAGAATAAGAAATTAAAGAACAAAATAAAGAAATAATTAAAAATTTTAAGAAAATAGAGAGAGTATAATTATTAGGATTTTTAAACTTAAGAGCAATGGGTTACTAAGGCAATCGGTTCACTAACTCAGTCAATACAGTATTCAGATTATTAGATTAATTTTATTTCATATGACGGTAGAGTCTCCTAATTTATTCACTATCCTTTGGTCCAGGCATAGCAAAACTATCAATATTTATTAATTATCCTTTGGTCCAGGTGTAATTTAAATAAATATTAATGCATTAAGTTTTGTGAAACCCTCTAATTAAAATACGCTGCGTCCAAAGCGCACTAAAATTCCCACATGCATATGAATTCTAATTTGATTCATAATACAAGGTATATAATCAAGAAGCAATAACATAGATGTACTTGGTCCGTAACATCTATGTTCATCAGATCAATTAGAAGATGGCCAGTAATCTAAAAGCATTAAGATCAGATTTATATACTCCTCATGAATAAAATTTAAAAATTAAAAATAAATCATACTGAATATTGCATCAAAAGAGTGGCTACACCTTAGCCTTAGTAAAAGAAAATTTAGTTCATGATAACAAGTTCAAAAATAGCAAATAAAATAAAAAGCATAGAGAAATTAGACTGTTTGATTGCTGAAATTGATTGTCCATTGCTCTTGAGTGTGGAGAACTTGGTGAAGAAGAAGAGGCTCCTTGATCGATGTCTTGATTGTCGAAAGAAAAAAGAAAAAATACAAATCCTTTTCCTTTTCTCTCAAAAATCTCTCTTCTCTTTCTACCTCTCTCTCTCTCTTCTTCTTTTCTTTTTTTTTTTTTTATTTCTTTGACTCTCTCCCTTTTCTCTCTTTTTTTTCTCACTCTCCCTTCTCTCTCTCTCTGATTTTTTTTTTCATGGCAACAACAGTAGGTTTTATAGGCTAAGAAATTGATTCTTCCCTAAAATCCTTTAGAAATTAGGTTTAAAACTCTTAAAATAACTCAAATTAGGATCTGGATGATTTTGACCATTGGATGTTGATCAAACGGTCCAAAAATCCACTTAAAAATCCTTTAAAATATCCCATATCAAGTTGGAATTTCATATCCAGCCATTGGATCAAGTGTTAGATTGAATCTAGGCCATCCGATCATGCACAAAGAAGGCTTCTGATCTTTAGTTTAACATCGGGATGAATCTCAGCCGTTGGATCTCGATTGGGAGCTATGGATGCCGTTCATCAGTGCATGAGTGTCGACTGTCCGATCAAATCTCAGTGAAAGGCATCCGTTGGATCAGACAAAATTCCCAAATTGCCCTCTATAGATCATGCACGAGCTCGGTGTTGCGTGGACCGCCGTATTCTTCAGCCAATCGAAGCACGCTTCTTCATGTAAAATTCTCGAAATGCCCTCAAGTCGGTCCATCGTGCACCGTAAAAAATGCTGACATCATCCTGATGTCAGCGCTGCATCGGTGGGTCAGTCTGCTGATGCGATCGAACCGGACGGTCTGCTGAGCCAGTTTTCTGAATTGGTTTGAATCGAACTAATTTTTTTTTTTTTTAAATTTAATTTCGGGCTCGTTTGAAGTCCGTTTTGCCTAAAATTTATTTCATCTGAATCAAAAAAATAAGATCTTCACATTGGTGGCCTTCTTTCCTACATAAGATTAATAAAAATATCAATTTCTAAAGAAATAGATTAATTTATTTTATAATTTAATACTTTTTATTAGTATATTTTTACCACTTATCACACCCTCCAACTTAGTCATTGCTAGTCCCTTAGCAATGTTTTATTTAATACCATGTTTCAATAAGATTATCCATCACAAAGATAAAATCTAGGACTAAAGGTCAAAAAGTTTAGAAAATACTGCTAACTAAGCATTGAGCTTCAGAAGCAAATTTTTCAGTCAATACAATTAAAAACTTTCTTAGAGTACATCAAAGATCTATAGCACTTGTGTTCGTGATGACTAACTTTAGCATTTCAGTATTAAATTAAAAGAATAAAAGTATCTTCTCTTATCACCTATTTTGGTCAATTTTCTATACATTCTCAATTTTATACTCATGAATTAAGGTAGCTTTCACACTGCCTTCCTTCTTTTTTTTTTTTTTTTTTTTGCTGTGCTGAGCATCCTGGCCTTCCCTTCACCATTTTACATGAATTTTCACACTTGACCTAGGTGCAGAGACCCAGTTACTAGGCTTTGGGCAATCCACATATACTCTATCTTTTGCACTTTATTTTTAGGCAGGTAGCTCTTTCCTTAAATTCAAGTTTCTTTGATTAGAATGTATATTAATTATCAATTTTCAGTGATAATTGAATCCTCAGTTGGCCTTATAATCAATACCTACTTTGCCTTGTTAGTGTGCATGTGCAATTAGAAGTGCTAATAGTCTTTTAATGACCTAAGTAGGCTGCTAAAAGTTGACCAACTAATCTACTTCTTTAACTCGTTACATTCATTAGCAAATAATTCTATCTTTTATCACTTGTCCAGTCTATCTTGCTCAAGATTTTCTTCTTGACACATGTTTTATATATATATATATATTTAATCCCATAACTTATTCTACATTGTCTTAAAGGAGAAAGAAAAATAAAGGGTGCAATAAAGGATAGGAAGGAATACACCTGATTTGGTTCAGTCTGGTTCTTTGGAGCTTTGAAATTTTGCTTGAGCTCTCATTGATTTTTCTCTGCAAAATTAAAAATATACACCAAAGCAGTAAAAGAGCAACCACAAATTACTAAAAAATAAAAGAAAAGAAAAATGATCAAAACTAAAAAGAAAAGAAACAACCTATCTAGTAGTTCTGATTTATAGTCTTCAGCTTGACTTTCTTTGAATTCTAAAGTGGATCAATCTGGTGCCACTTCAATTGGAATACTTTCATGTTTGATCGAGTCCTCTTTCAATTTGACATTGCTGGCTTTTATAGTCTCAAACCTATTTTCTATAGAATTCTCATATACTGAATTGTCAATAATATCAATTAGAAAATAAGTTTGATTATCATCAGGATATTTAGTATCTTTAAAAACATTAAAAGTAACTTGTTCGTCTTGGACTCTAAGAATTAATTTTTCTTGTTGAACATCTATTAAAGCTCCTCCAGTAGCTAAAAAGGGTCTCCCTAAAATAAGGGGTACATCATAATCTTCTTTCATATCAAGAACAATAAAATCAATAGAAAAAATAAACTTGTTTACCTTTACCAAGACATCCTCCACTATACCTCTTGGATATTTAATGGATCTGTCGGCTAATTGAAGAGTAATAGTGGTAGGCTTTGGTTCTCCTAGACCCAGCTTCCTGAAAATAGAAAAAGGCATGAGATTAATACTTGCTCCTAAATCACATAAAACTTTATCAAAACTACAATCACCAATAATGCAGGGGATAGTAAAACTCCCTGGATCTTTTAGCTTCTGTGGTAATTTATTTTGAAGTATTGCTGAGCATTCTTCATTCAAATTTATTCTCTCATGCTCCTTCAGCTTTTTCTTATTTGTTAGGATTTCTTTGAGAAACTTGGCATACCTGGGCATTTGAGTAATAGCATCTACAAAAGGAAATATTAATATGTAAATTCTTTAATAATTTTGAAAAAGTTAGAAAATTTCCTTATCTGGATGCTGTATTTGTCTCTCTGGGAATGGTAGTGGCAGGCACGTAGGGCTTCACATTTGGATCGGCAAACCGTATACCTGGAGACCATCCATCTGCTGGTTGTTTTGGTGACTGACGAATTTTAGTTGATGGTTCCTTATTTGTAGTTGGCTCTTCAGTCTCTTTCTTCTGATGTGGCTCCTCCAGCTTTGTACCACTTCTTAGGGTGATAGCATTGACTTGCTCCCTTGGATTGGTCTCCGTATTGCTGGGCAAGGATCCCTGAGGTCTCTCGGAGATTATTTTAGCCATTTGACCTATTTGCATCTCCAAGTTTTGAATTGCTGCTGCTTGGTCCTGCCTAAGTTTGGCTTCCAAATTTTTTATAGTTGCTTCTTGATTTTGCATGAATTTGACCATCAGCTCTTCCATGTTGGACTTCTTTTCAGGTACTTGAAATCCTGGGGGTGGCTGTTGTGCTGCATTTTGATTGCTCCACGAGAAATTTGGGTGCTGCCTTCACCCTTGATTGTATGTGTTGGAGTAGGGATTGTTTTGTTGCGGTCTGAAAAAAATTATTAACATAATTAGCTGTATCAGTTGCTTTAGCAAAAGGATTACCTGTCTGGCAATTGCTCGTATCATGTCCTCCTTCACACAGATCATAGGTGATGCTCTGAACATGCATAGCTGTTCCCTTTAAGTTGTTGACTTTAGCTCTAAGGGTTGCAATTTCAGCTAATAAGGTTGGCACGCAATCTACTCCTGACATAGCTGCTAGTCTTTTTGGCATAATGCGTTCTGTCTGCCATTGATAGCTATTTGATGCCATCTCATCGATCAGATCGAAAGCTTCTTCCTCTGTTTTTCGATTAATGGTTCCTTCTGTTGCTGCATCAATCATAGAATGATTAGTAGAAGATAAACCATTATAGAAAGTTTGTACCTGAAGTCATATGGGTAGTTGATGATGCGGACATCTCCTTAGCAGTTCCTTGAAATGCTCCCAAGTCTCATATAGTGTCTCCATGTCCATCTGCATAAAGGAAGTGATATCATTGTGCATCTTGGCAGTCTTAGAAGGTGGAAAATACTTGGCTAAGAATTTTTGGGCTAGGATATCCCAAGTTGTGATAGATACTGTAGGAAGAGAATAAAGCCAACTCTTAGCTTTGTCCCGTAAAGAGAAAGAAAATAACCTTAATCTAATAGCATCATCCGATACCCCATTAATTTTAAAAGTATAGCAAAGTTCAAGAAAATTAGAAATATGGGCATTCGGATCATCATGCATGTGCCCACTGAATTGGATAGTTGATTAAATCATCTGGATCATCACCGATTTTATTTCGAAGTTATTTGCTCGTACAGGCGGTCTCCTGATGCTCGAAGCTGCATCGGCTACAGATGGTGTGATATAATCATTTAATGGACGATGTGCTAGTCGAATAGCTTCATGCTATCCTTCAGTCGCCATATCCAATCCTAGATTGATGTCGTTAGGATCTTCAGCTGCCATGTTTCTTTCTTGTTGCAGTCTTCTAATGGTTCTTTCAATTTCTGGATCTAAAGGTAATAAGTTACTATGTCCAATACATATCATGCATTGAATAAATTTTTTTTTAAAAAATAAATAATAATAAAAATTAAAAATAAATTTCTAAAGTAAAGCTAGGATCAAAATTTTAATATTATTTTAAACACAATCTCCAGCAACGGCGCCAAAAACTTGATGCGTGCTAATCTATAGCTATGGCAAGTGCACCAGTCGATCAAGTAATAAAGTGAATGAGTAGAGTATCATCCCTAGAGGATTGAAAAATAAGTACTGAAAAGCTCTTTTCTATGCTTTATTTAGAAGACTGATTTATGAGAATAAGAAATTAAAGAACAAAATAAAGAAATAATTAAAAATTTTAAGGAAATAGAGAGAGTGTAATTATTAGGATTTTTAAACTTAAGAGCAATGGATTACTAAGGCAATCGATTCACCAACTCAGTCAATACAATATTCAGATTATTAGATTAATTTTATTTCATGTGACGGTGGAGTCTCCTAATTTATTCACTATCCTTTGGTCCAGGCATAGCAAAACTATTAATATTTATTAATTATCCTTTGGTCTAGGTGTAATTTAAATAAATATTAATGCATTAAGTTTTGTGAAACCCTCTAATTAAAATACGCTGCATCCAAAGCGCACTAAAATTTCTGCATGCATATGAATTCTAATTTGATTCATAATACAAGGTATATAATCAAGAAGCAATAACATAGATGTACTTGGTCCGTAACATCTATGTTCATCAGATCAATTAGAAGATGGCCAGTAATCTAAAAGCATTAAGATCAGATTTATATACTTCCTCATGAATAAAATTTAAAAATTAAAAATAAATCATACTGAATATTGCATCAAAAGAGTGGCTACACCTTAGCCTTAGTAAAAGAAAATTTAGTTCATGATAACAAGTTCAAAAACAGTAAATAAAATAAAAAGCAAAGAGAAATTAGACTGTTTGATTGCTAAAATTGATTGTCCGTTGCTCTTGGTGTGGAGAACTTGGTGAAGAAGAAGAGGCTTTTTGATCGATGTCTTGATTGTTGGAAGAAGAAAAAAAAAAGTTTACAAACCCTTCCTTCCTATTTTCTCAAAAATTTCTCTTCTCTTTCTATCTCTCTCTCTCTTTCTCTTCTTTTTCTTTTTTTTTTTATTTCTCTAACTCTCTCCCTTTTCTCTCTCTTTTTTTTCTCACTCTCCCTTCTCCTCTCTATTTTTTTTTTATGGCAATAGCGGGTTTTATAGGCTAAGAAATCGATTCTTCCCCAAAATCCTTTAGAAATTAGATTTAAAACTCTCAAAACAACTCAAATTAGAATTCTGGATGATTTTGATCATTGGATATTGATCAAATGGTCCAAAAATCACTTAAAAACCCTTTAAAATGTTCCAGATCAAGTTGGAATTCATTCTAGCCATTGGATCAAGTGTTAGATTGAATCTGGACCATTCGATCATGCACAAAGAAGGCTTCTGATCTTTAGTTTAACGTCGGGATGAATTTTAGCCGTTGGATCTCGATCGGAAGCTATGGATGTCGTTCATCAGTGTATGCATGTCGACCGTCCGATCAAGTCTCAGTGAAAGGTGCCCATTGGATTAGACAAAATTCTCAAATTGCCCTCTATAGACCATGCACGAGTCCGGTGTTGCGTGGACCGCTGCATTTTTCAACCAATCGGAGCGCGCTTCTTCATGTAAAATTTTTGAAATGCCCTCAAGTCGGTCCACCGTACGTCGCAAAAAATGCTGATGTCATCCTGATGTCAGTGCTGTATCGGTGGGTCGGTCTGCTGATGTGGTCGAATTGGGTGGTCTGCTGAGCTAGTTTTCTGAATCGATTTGAACTGAACCAATTTTTTTTTTTTAAAATTCAATTTCGGACTCGTTTGAAGTCCATTTTATCTGAAATTTATTTCATCTGAATCAAAAAAATAAGATATTCACATTGATAGCCTTCTTTTCTATAGAAGATTAATAAAAATATTAGTTTTTAAAGAAATAGATTAATTTATTTTATAATTTAATATTTTTATTTGTATATTTTTACCACTTATCACCTGTAGTGGCTAGTTTTCAGAACTGTAGTTTTTTCATCCCACAAGATTTCTAACAGCTATTTTCTCTTTTTCAATGGTTAGATCACTTCTAAAAGCCTATGTTAGTAACTTATAATAGTAGAAAATCTTTGAAATATATAAAAAAATACTTGGAGCATTAAAAAGTGATTTTTGGAGAGATTATTATTCATTCTTTGAGAAACCCAAAGAGTGAGCAGAAAAGAAAAGAGGAGTGATTCTTAGATATTCCTTTATCCTTCTAACATCCTCACTTTGAGAGAAGCCAGGCCATTGCTGTAGAAGATCATTTATTACTTTCCTCAAGCATTCAAAGAGAAGAAATCAAGCCAACAAGCCAAGCTTCTAGAATTTTTTCTCTTAAGCTTCAAAGAGTTTATTTTTGTTTTGTTTATTATAATTTTATATTTTGTTTCAAGTTTCTTAGGGTGAGAAACTTGGGTTGGTCCAAGCCTTGAGTTGGATGATTGTAGTGGTTTGATTGGTAAGCCAAAGCGAAAACTAATCGGGATTGATTGAAAAATAATCACTTGTGAGGTTTTGGTTGGTGATTCAAGGAAAACCAACTGGATTGATTGTGAGTCCAAAAATAATCGTGTATGATTTTGGTTGGTGAGTCCGAAAAAATCAACTGAATTTGATTGTGAGCCTAAAAAATAATCGAACTATAATTTTTGTTGAGAATTATCGTTGAATTCCCAAGGGGTATACTTGGGGAGTGGATGTAGGTGCTGAGTTTGGCACCAAACCACTATAAAATGATTGTATTTATGATTGTGTGCTTTTGTTTCATTATTTTTATTCACTGCATATTACATAGCTTATTTGATTTGGCACTTAAATAGATCAATTTACTCATATCTTAAGCTTAAAATTTGAAATACCTAATTCACCCCCCTCTTAGGTAGCCATACCTGGGCAATAGGTCTCCACCTTTTCGTCTGTATTTCTTTTTCTTTTGAAGACCCACTTATATCTTATGGATTTTATTTCTTCGGATGGATCAACCAATGCTCATACATTGTTGACCTTTATGGACTTCATTTTGGATTTCATGGCCTCAAGCCATTTTTCAAAGTCGGATCTCTGTATTGCATCCATGTAGGTGATCGGACCCTCATCATTCTCATCGAGTTCGATAAAATCACTATCCTAGATTAAAAAATCATAGTATCTATCTAATTGATGTGGTACTCTACTAGACCATCTTAAGGATGCAGGTACAATGGGCTTTGGGTCTAATCTAATCATATCTGATTCAGATTCAGCTACATGTATTGATTTTTTCACCTGTCGAACTTTCTTAAGTTCGACCTTAGAGGCATTAGTCCCTCCATCAAGAAACTCCTTTTCCAAAAAGATTACTTTAAGATTGACAAACACCTTTTGTTCATTAGCTAGGTAGAAGTAATATCCTTTGGTCTATTTTGGATATCCTATAAAATAACACTTATCAGACTAGGTCCAAGTTTGTCCATTACTAAATATTTGACATAAGCCAGACACCCCCAAATCCTAAGGTGCAAGAGTACTGACTTACTCTTGTCCATATCTCATATAGTATTTTGGCTACAGACTTACTCAGAATTCTATTCAAAATGTAATAAGCTGACTTGAGCGCATATCTCTATAAGAAGATCGGCAGACTAGCAAACCCCATCATAGATCGAATCATTTTCAATAAGATCCGATTCCTCCTTTCAGATACATCATTATACTATGGTATTTCAGAAGGAGTCCACTAGAAGAAAATTTTATTCTTTCCAAGATATGTCAGAAATTCACTGAAATGGTACTCACCCCCTCGGTTAGACCGAAGAGTTTTAATACTCTTTTCAGTTTGCTTTTCTATCTCATTATGGAATAGTTTGAACATTTCAAATGACTCCAACTTATGCTTCATTAAATAGACATACCCATATCTTGATAGGTCATCCGTGAAGATTATGAAGTAGACATATCTACCTCAGCACTTGAGCTCATGGGTCTATATACATCAGAATGTACTAGACTCAGGAGTTCACTGGCTCGCTCATCTTTTTCAGTAAAAGATGATTTGGTCATCTTCTTAAGATTACAGGACTCACCGATCGGAAGTGATTTATAATCACCAACTTCAAGAATTCCTTCTTGAGCCAACTTATTTATTCTATTCTTGTTGATATGACCTAGCCTACAGTGCCAAAGGTAGACTTTTGATACATCATTTAATCTAGGATATTTACCAGAGGACTGAACCACATTAACAGGTTGTGATAGTAAGTAAATTTCATTATTCAATTATCTAACAAATATCATAATACCATTCAAAATGACATTACAAATATTTTTTTTATTGAAAATTCATAACTGTACATGGCCAAAAGGCCCATAGAAATAACATTCAACAAAAAGCTTGGACAATAATGACATTCATGAAGAATTACATTATGAGAATTGATTATAATATTCACGATTCCTAAAGCTAGAATTGGAACTTGTCTTCCTTCTCCAATGTTCAGGAATCTCTCACTTTCATTAAATCTCCTACTGACCTATAAATCTTGCATCAAATTATAGATATGATAAGAACTTTCGGTATCTAATACCTAGGTAGTAGTATCACATATCGAGAAATTGCAAGATGTTATTATATAATTACCTTGCCTAGCAACCGCTTGCTTCTTTCTTGGTCTGTTTGGGTCTAGTGAGATAATATACTACAGATAGCTCCTCTTTCAATGCCCCAACTTCTTGCAAAAGAAGCACTCTATCCGACTCTGGTTGAGCTTAAACTTCTTGGTCTGACCCTGTGCAGATGTCCCAATATGCGGTTGCACCTTTTTATTCTTCTTCTTCTTGTTCTTCTTTCCTTTTTTAAAGGATCGATGACCAAAAAAAGTTCCTCTTATTAGAAAATATATTCCAAAGTCAATCGTCAGCCTGTTGATGGTTATGCTATCTTATAATTATAATTTATTCATTATTAAATAAAATATATTTTGATATTTTCATCATAAAGTTTACATCTTCTAATGAACTTCATTGTTGTGATGAAGTTCTTAGGACTATTTAGTTTTGATAAAAAAAAGATTTATCAATTAGTTCTTAAACAATTCATAACCAAATGATACGCTATTAATTAGGACGACAATGTTTATCGAGCGTAGGTAGTTGTATGTCATATAGGTTAGCTATCCTCTTAACCAAGGAGTATGGAGATACTAATATGGCATATAAGTGAGATGTATGGGTACATCATCACTGAACATGACCAACTTCAGAGCATTCTGCTATCGAGAATTGCTCTGATGGGATATAGGTATAAGCGTCCCTTAGACCTGAGAACACCATAGTGGCTTGCAAGCAACTCACTGTGCTTTGGTACCAGACTAGCTGAATTTCTAATTCAGTAATGAAAAGTTTCTGAACACAATCAGTACTTTTGAAGTCAGTGAGTGATCAAGATGGGATTGACTACTCCAAGAGTTGGAGAAGAATGCATCACTATATTTCAATATAGCAAAAACTTTGGCCAGGATAATCCATAAGATGGATTTGATATTTTGAAATATAATATGGATGACCTAATCAGGATTGATAGTTAAACTTTAAGGTGTCCTACGAGTAATTTGGTCAAGGAGATGAATTATACAAAAACTATATCCACATGGGTTCTAAGAATGCTGTTATACACATTCGACCTATCCGGTCATTGGGTACCATTACTAGATAGTCACTTTGATAGGTACAGAAATTGATTCTTATGCTATCCACTTAGGTTCAGACCTTTGAGGTCACATACATAAAAGGTTTCGATCTGATTGGATGGTTGATCAATGATTAAAAATCGTTCTAGGATCAAACAATCAATATGATTGATGTTTGACCTAGTGCAAGTATTGCAGGAGGATCGACTAGCAATTTGATTGCTAATTAACTTAATTTGATTAATCTAGAGAATTGAGATTAAGTTTAATTAAATATAGTTTAATTAGATTTAGTTTAGACTTGATTGGATCAAGACCAATTGATTTATTGGATGAGCCAATTGCAAGAAAAAACTAGTCCTAATTCAATTAGAACTTGACTGAACCTAATTTTTAATTTGATTAGAAATTAAATCAAAATTAAATCTAATTTAATTTGATTTAATAAGATTATTGGTTGGACTAAGATCTAATTTAATTAGATTAAATAAATTATAATTTAATTTGATCCAAGGATCAAGTTGGATCAAGTCAAATTAGGAGTCCTACTGTCCAAGGATCAAGTTGGACCAAGTCAAATTAAGAGTCCTAGTGAGACTAGGACTCCCAAATCCTTGTGCCATTCAATCTCCATGCACTCTTCATGAAATTTTATCTAATTTTTTCATGAAATCACTTTTTCATAGAGAGAGGACATGCATCCCCACGTTCCATATACTTCTTATATGGTATTTGGTTGAGGACCAAGTCAAAATAAATTAGTTATTTTGATTTCAAACTCTATTTGATAGAGTTTTTTTGCAACCAAAATTTTTATCCATGTATGATGCCTAAACTCCTAATCTATAATTTTTATGAAAAATAAATAATTTTAATGCACCGAACACCAGGTGGTCCACGTCCAAAAAGGAGGGGACACCTAAGAGTTGGGCATCCCAAGTCTAGCCCAATTTGGAGGTCTCTTGACTAGGTTTTGACCTAAACAAGGACTCCTCCATATCTCTCAATATAAAAAGATTTTTTATCTAATGTTTTTTTGAAATTATAGATCTAAGAGAGAGGTATTTGGGCATAGCAAGGCTAGGCACAAAGATGTTTAGGCATGGAAATTGTAAAGGCACCAATCAAGGTGCTTTGGTGAGAGAAAAAGACAAGAAGAAGAGGCTCTTCTTCTTAGGTTTTCTTTCATCTATTCCTCCATTCTTTTTGAGATTTTGAGAGGTATCTCAGGTCCAAAATTATCTTCCTCATCTTTTAAAAATTGGAGGATCCAAATTTCGAAGAAAGAAAGATCTGGATCAACCATCGAAGAAGGATCAGTATAGTTCTAGCAAACTATGTTGATTTTCGAGCATCCAACTTCTGATCAGCGATCGAGACATCATGTGGACAACTCGTAGAGGCCGAATGCATATGTGGCTTAGAACAAAAATCTCAAATCCTGATCAGCGAGTTAGAGAACTCAATTTACAAAGGTATGGATGATACAATCATCTTTCTCCTATCTAGATTTGATCTAGCATAGAACAGTTTTTATGTTGGTATGATCAACATGATTTATTCTCATGTTTTAATTTTTGATTTAGTATCATAGTTTAATCATATAATAGGATCTTAGATCTAGGATTTTTCATATTCAATTATGAATTAATATGATTAATTCATGTTTTCACTACATAGATTTAAAAAAAATTTAAAATCTAATCCGAAAATCCTAGACTAGTTCCTTCAATTGGTATTAGAGCCACGTTATTTTTACATAATTTTATACATGTTTAGATTAATAATTTAGATTAAATTTAAATTATAATCTAATATTTAAATCTAAAATTAAAAATTATTTTAGATTATATGGACTGCTATAAGGTTATCTTGCTATAAGGTTTATCCCTTACAGTAGAAAGGTTGTCCTAGTACGTGCAAATCTAAAATTATGATCACAAAATTTTAGATTAAATTTGAAAAATTTTATGATTTGATTAAAAATATTTTAATCTAATTAAAAATATTTTAATCTAATTTTTTATCAGCATAAATATGTTAGATTTGATGTAAATTGATTTATGATTGATTGAATTAAAACTATTTCAATTACATGAGCATGTTTAGATTAGATCTAAAAGTAGTCTTATGGTTTATTTAATTGTATATTGATTATAAATCAAATATGCAACTGGTTGGTAGAACCATATTATAAAAATATTTTATAAATATAAAAATTATTTTTGAAATACGGAACCCCAACCCTTAGCCCAAAACTTAATTAAGAATTAAATATGATGAATTAGGCTCTAGAATTTTGAATTAAAGATTCTAAGTCATTAATCATAAAATTGGATTATTGGGTTAGATGAATTTGGTCCATTAATCGGGTTAGATCTAAGGTTAGTTAAAGAATAGACTAAATTAGAGTAATTGATCAAATCTAATCAAATGTTGAATTAGATTAGGTCAAGGACTCTTTAGACTCTGTTGGGGATAAATCCCGCTCCTGCCGAAGTCCAGTCTGATGCTTAGCCTAATGTAACTGGTAATCACAGAAGAGCTTCGATCGAAAATTCTTCCTCTAGTGGCCAAACCCCACCCGAACATCTTTAGCAGCCGTACTCCTTCAGGAGCCAAACTACTTTCGAACTTTTTCTTCAGTCAAATTCCTCCAGGAGCCGAACTCCTTCCGGACTTCTCCTTCAATCAAATTCCTATAGGAGCCGAACTCTTTCTAGACTTCTCCTTCAGTTGGATTCCTATAGGAGCCAAACTTCTTCCAGACTTCTCCTTTAGTTGAATTCCTCTAGGAGCCAAACTTTTTTTGGACTTTTTCTTCAGTCGGATTCCTATAGGAGCCGAATACCTTCTGGACTTCTCCTTCAGTCGGATTCCTTCAGAAGTTGAACTCCTTCTTGACTTCTCCTTTAGTTAGATTCCTACATGAGCCGAACTCCTTATGGACTTTTTCTTTAGTTGAATTCCTCCAAGAGTCGAACTTCTTCTGGACTTCTTCTTTAGTCAGATTTCTCTAGGAGTCGAACTCCTTTCGAATTTCTCCTTCAGTTGGATTTCTATAGGAGCCAAACTCCTTCCAGACTTCTCCTTCAATCAGATTCCTCCAGGAGCCGAACTCCTTTCGAACTTCTTCTTCAGTCGGATTCCTACAGGAGCCACAGGAGCCAAACTTTTTTCGAACTTCTCCTTTAGTCGGATTCTTCTAGGAGCCGAACTTCTTCTAGACTTCTCCTTCAATCGGATCCCTTCAGGAGCTGAACTCCTTTCAGACTTCTCCTTCAGTTGGATTCCTACAACAGAGTAGCAGCCAAACTCCTTTCGGACTTCTCCTTCAATTGAATTCCTTCAGTAGCTAAACTCCTTCCAAATTTTTTCTTTAGTCAAACTATTCCAGGAGCCGAACAACTTCTGGATTCTCCCAATGGATTACTTTCAGATTTCAAGTAGTATTTCTCCCAAATGATCCCCTCTAGCCATATTCTCTTTGGGAGTCCGAACTCCTCTGGAATTGATATATGTCAAAGCTTTTCACCAACCAATGCCTGCTTCCTCCAAACTTTGACTATTAAATCTCAACGAACAAGCGACCCCACTACTGGACGATTATGACTATCATTATCAGTCTATTACGAGCGACACCTCTCTCCGTAATAAATTTCACGTGGCCCTGAGTGGCCCATGATCGGATGGTTACGACTGTCATTATCAATCTATTATGAGTAATACCTCTCTCCATAATATATTTCACGTGGTCCCAAACGGCCCATGACCGGACGATTATGATTGTTACTATCAATCTACTCCGAACTCCATCTATAAAAGGGACCCTTTAGATACATTTTCTCTAAGCTCTCTTCTCCTTCCCAAAACTCTGCTGAATTCTTGCCTAAGTACTCCATTTTTGTTGGCCAGAAGAGCTGACTTGATCATCAGAGGGTCCTACCGAAGCCACCACCGTCGACTTCGGATGAAACTTTATTTTGTAGGTGACCGACGGTGATCTCTTCTTCTCCAACTCTAGCTCGATCCGACGTCAACTAGATTCTGCACCAATAGAATTGGTGCTAGAAGTATAGCTCCTTTATTCCAGAAGTTCTCTTCTTCTTAAAGGAGTGCTCTACAGCGATCTCTCTTTTTCCTCTCTAGAGTACTTTCCAGAAAAAAATGCCTCCCAGGAAAGCTTTGATCCGACGATCAACAGCCTCTGCAGCCAAATCCCATCCAGGTTTAACCACTCCCGCTTCAGCTTCGATAACTTAAGCGCCACCTACAGCCATGGTGGATGCGGAACAGTTTAACCTACTGGTCCAGAAGGTTTGCGATCTTACAGAGATGGTGCAAGCCATACATCATCAAGCTCCGATGCTAATTCGACTGGAGCAGGCTTCTTCGGAGCCCTATGATCTGATTGGAGGATGGTCGACTTGGGCTAGTTGATCGGTGACCTTCGAAAAGAGGAAGTAGAGGATGGAGAGCCCTTACTTGGACCATGACTCGATCTAGGGGAAGCTTTGCCTCCATCCCACTAGAAAATCCTAGAGATCAACGATCGTGAAGATCTCCTGAATCAAAGGCTCCAGAAAATGAGCCGATGAATCGAAGAGCTCCGTTATACTCCCTCCTCACACGGTAATAATATTTGCACTGACCCTTCTTTTTCTCAGAGGATTATGTAAGAGCTCATTCCATCGAACTTCAAGCATCCCTAATTTGAAAGCTACAATGGAACCTCTGATCCGATCGATTACCTGGAGGCCTTTCGGACCATAATGCTGCTCCATGGCATGCCAGACGCCATCTTATGTCAAGCTTTCCATCTATCTTAAAGGAAGTAGCAAAAAATTGGTACTCGATGTTAAAGCTGGGTATGATCTTCTTCTTTGATCAGATGAGCCATCAGTTTATGGCTCACTTTATCAGCAGCTGACATCCACGCCGAGGTTTGGATTTTCTAATGAATATCAAGCAGAAGGAGGAGGAATCTATCCAGGCTTATGTTATCTAATTTAATGCTACTTCATTGAAGGTCTAAAACTTGGACCAGTCTATTACAATGGCCACACTCAAGGGCGGCCTTCAGAAGAATGATTTGCTGTTCTTCTTAGAGAAGAAGTACCTTAGGGACTTTGCCGATCTACTAGCTCGGGTTGAAGGATATGTTCGAGCAAAAGAAACTTTCAAATTGAAGGATGAGAAAGCTGTAGGAGAGTGGCAGGCGAGCGAGTCTAATAAACCCATAATTGATGGAGTGCCGAATGAAGTTCGGCCGCACTCACGGACTCCCCCTGAGCGCAAGCAAGCCCAAACTCCTCCTCGAGCTCGTTGTCAAAGAAGCCCCGACAGAAGGGCACAAAGAAGTTCTCCTCTCAGAAGGTTTCACAACTATGCCCCCCTTAATGCTCCAAAAATGCAAATATTGATGGAGGTCAAGGAGCAACTACCGAGGTCTGAAAGGATGTGCACTCATCCTGACAAGCACAAGCCTAGCAAATACTGTCTCTACCATCGTGACCACGACCACGATACTGAAGAATGCATTTAGCTTCAAGATGAGATCGAGGAGCTCATCAGGAGAGGCTGGCTGGGTCGATTCCTCAGATGCTGGTCTGAAGCAAGACAAGATCGATCGAGGACACTACCATAGCCAGAACCACCAAGGAGGAAGGAACAACAAGGAGATCAGCCACCTCTCAGTATCATCAACACTATCTCTAGGAGACTTCGACGAGAAGAGGCCAGTGGATCTGGAGGATTGGTAAAAAGATGGAGGGCTGAAGAACCCGTAACCTTTACTGAGATAGATGCATAGGGAGTACAGTTCTCACATAATGATGTAGTTGTAATCTCTTTAAATATAGCGGACTATGATGTACGTCGCATTCTAATTGATAATGAAAGTTCGACTGACATCTTATTTTATGATGCTTTCTCCAAAATGTCAATATCTAATAGTCAGCTTAGACCAATAAACTCCCTCCTAGTAGGCTTTGCTGGTGCTGCAGTACCAGTTGAAGGCATAATAACTCTGGCTATGGCTGCCGGGCAATATCCAAAATAATCCAGAGTGCAGATGGATTTTCTGGTAGTAAAGGCTCCCTCTGCTTACAACGCAATTCTCGGCCAACCTAGTTTAAATGTACTTCAGGTGGTGGTATCCACTTATTATTTGAAGATGAAGTTTCCATCAAGTTATGGGATCAGAGAGGTTAGAAGAGATCAAGCTCTGGCAAGACACTGCTACTCAATTGTCCTGCGAAAGGAAGAATAGTCCGACCCTTATCCTGTTGATGGGCTAGATGCCTAGGATGACCTTACGGAAGAAAGGAGAGAACCGACAGAAGATCTTATGACCATCCTCCTAAATGATGGAAATGCGAAGCATACGGTGCAAATTGGCTCCAGTTTGGAAGATGAAGTTTAGGAGCAGCTCATCGTCTCTTTACGAAGGAATGTCGATGTCTTCGCCTGGGTTCTGATGGATATGCCTGGGATTGATGCCGAGGTTATAGAACATCGACTGGCTGTTGATCCTAAGTATTGACCAGTGAAAGAAAGAGTTCGAAGCCATGCATCAAAAAGATAGAAGATAATAGTAGAAGAAGTCGACAAGCTTTTCAATGCCGGATTTATTCGAGAAGTCAGCTATCCGACTTGGGTCTCTAATATGGTCCTGATCAAGAAAGCCAACGGCAAGTGGAGGATGTGTATCGACTTTAAGAAGCTTAACAAGGCCTATCCAAAAGATAGTTATCCTTTGTCCAGAATCGACCAACTGGTGGATGCGACTTCAGGCTATGAGCTCCTCACCCTCATGGATGCCTTCTCTGGCTACAACCAAATTTGAATGGCATCAGAGGATGAGGAGAAGACTGCTTTTATTACTAACCACAGTCTTTACTATTACAGGGTCGTTCCCTTTGGGCTTAAAAATGTAGGTGCGACTTATCAATGCTTGGTCAATAAAATCTTCAAGGAGAAGATCGATTGCAATATGGAGGTTTACGTCGATGACATGCTGGTCAAAAGCTAAAAGACTATCAATCATGTCGCCAACCTTTAAGAGGCTTTCGATGCGCTTAAGAAATACAAGATGAAGCTGAACCCAACCAAGAGTGCCTTTGGGGTAGCCTCAGAAAGATTTTTGGAATTCATGATCTCGAGACGAGGGATCGAGGCCAACCCAAAGAAAATTCAAGCTATCCAGAAGATGACCACTCCGAAGTCCATCAAGAAAGTTCAGCGCCTGATCGAGAAGGTGTCATCTTTGAATCATTTTATCTTGAGGTCGGTCGAACACTGCAAATCCTTCTTCCAAATCCTAAGGAAATCGAAAGATTTTCACTAGACTTAGGAATGTCGAAAGATGTTCGACGAGCTCAAGAACTACCTCGGCTCGCCCCCGTACTGGCCAAACCTAAATCTGGAGAGGAGCTATTTCTCTGCCTCGTGATCTCCCCTGTGGCACTAGCGACAGTCCTAGTCAAAGAAGAGATGAAAGTACAATGACCCGTCTACTACATAAGTCGGATCCTAAGGGATGCTGAAACCAGGTATACAAAGTTAAAAAAATTGACTTATGCTCTTCTGATTGTAGCAAGAAGACTTCGACTTTACTTCCAGGGATATGCTATAACGCTCCTCACTGACCAACCGATCAGAGCAATCCTTCATCAAATGGATGCTTTTGGAAGAATTACAAAATGAGCCACTGAATTAACAGAATTTGACATCAACATCGACCTCAGCCAGCAATCAAGGCTCAAGCACTGGCTAACTTCATAGTTGAGTGTACCATTCTAGATGAAGCTGAGCTTGAGTAGAATGAGACCGGCATCCCATGGTTGCAAACGAGCCACCCCGAAAAAAGTGCCAACCTTCTTGAAGGTTTTTGGGCCTTGTACGTGGATGGTTCGTCCAACTCTGCTGGAGCAGGTGCGGGGTTAGTCTTAGTCAACCTCGAGGGTATCATCGTTGAGTACGTGCTATGCTTCAAATTTTCTACAACTAATAATGGGACCGAATATGAAGCACCGATCGCCAGATTAAAAATAGCAAGAGAGTTAAAAGTAGATCGACTTCAAATCTATAGTGATTTTTAGTTAGTGGTCGGCCAAGTTAGTGGCAACTATGAAGTATGAAAGGAAAGTATGATGAAATACGTTGAGAAAGTAAATAATTTGACTCCGGCCTTCGATAGTTTTGCCATTCGATAAATTTCGAGGATAGAAAATACAAGAACCATCCTTCTCTCAAAATTGGCCACTTCAGCCCCAGCCGAATTGTTTAAAGAAGTATTTTTTGAAACTCTAAAATGCCCAAGCTTAGAGGAATCGTAGCTTGTTATGTAGATGGAGCTCGAGCTGAACTAGATTGACCCGTTAGTTGCCTATCTCAAAGAGAGAGTTCTTCCTCATAATCCAAAAGAAGCTCGAAAACTCAGGAATCAAGCCTTTCGGTATGTTTTGTATGAGGACAAGTTATATAAAAGGTTGTATTCGCTACTTCTGTTGAGATGTCTTCGACCTTCAAAGGTCGACTTCGCATTATGAAAAGTTTATGAGGGAATTTATGAAAGTCATGTAGGAGCCAGATCCCTGTCACAAAAACTACTTTGGCAAGGATACTATTGGCCGACCTTGTACCACGATTCTGTGGAGTATGTTAAGAAATATGACTGCTGTCAGAGAAATATAAACATACAAAGATAGCCGACCTCCGAGCTTACTCCACTAAGCGCACCTTGACCATTTGCATAGTGGGGAATGGATATACTTGGCCTTTTTCTAGTGGCGTCTGGATAATGAAAGTTCCTCCTGATTACGATCGACTACTTCACCAAATGGATCAAAATCAAACCACTAGCAAAAATTATTGAGGCCAAGGTACAGGACTTCATCTAAAAGTCAATCGTCTGCTAGTTTGGTCTATCCCGAACACTCATAATAGATAACAGGGGATAGTTCACTGGGACAAGGTTCACTGAGTTCTGCGAAGATCTAAACATCTTCCATTACTTCACATCGGTAGCTCACCCATAGGCAAATGAGAAAGCTGAAGTGATCAACCAGATCCTATTGCAAGGCATCAAGACAAGACTCGATAGAGCAAAAGAAGCCTGGGCAGACGAACTCTACTATGTCCTCTGGATGTACCAAACTACTCAAAGGCTATCGACTGGGGAAACACCATTCGTCTTGGCCTTTGGAACAGAGGCAGTCATCCCAATCGAGCTTAAACTCCCATCAGCATGGATCATGGCCTTCAATGAGCAGCGTAACTCGTAGAACGTCAGAGTCAATCTCGATCTACTGGAAGAAAAAAGAGAAGAAACCCAAGTTTGGATGGCGGCCTACAGGTGAAGGGTGGCCTAATATTATAACTCTAGAGTCAGAGGTAAAATATTTAGAGTGGAGGACTTAGTACTTTGGTGAGCCGCTATCTCTCAGCCTCAGAGCTAGAAGAAGCTTGCCCCAAATTGAGAAGGACCCTATGAGGTCATGGAAGTCATCCGACTCGAGACATACTATTTGAAGGAACTTAGGGGGGCAGACCTACCTCGACCATGGAATTTGAAAAATCTGTGAATGTATTACCGATAATTTGATTACAATAAAATCCTCCTACTCCAACACCCTAATCTTTATTATGTATCGGTGATAAAGGAGGACTACCCAATGAACTTAATTTCACGACAAATACAGTCCATTAGGAATAGGAGGAGAATCTTATCCTAATATGAGAAAAGTTGAAGGCCTCGTTCATTTTAGACGAGATGAGGGGAGAAGCCCTAACAACGGTCCTAATGTGCCCCTACAGCCCGTTAGAAATCGGAGGAGAACCTCATCCTAACATGAGCAAAGTCGAAGGCCTCGTTCATTTTAGATGAGATAAGGGGAGAGGCCCTGATAATGGTCCTAATATGCTCCTACAGGCCATTAGAAATAGGAGGAGAACCTCATCCTAATATGAGCAAAGTTGAAGGCCTCGTTCATTTTAGATGAGATGAGGGGAGAGGCCCTGACAATGGCCCTAATATGCCCCTATAGCCCGTTAGAAACAAGAGAAGAACCTCATCCTAACATGAGCAAAGTTGAAGGTCTCGTTCATTTTAGATGAGATGAGGGGAGAGGCCCTGACAACGGTTCTAATGTGCCCCTATAGTCCATTAGGAATAGGAGGAGAACCTCGTCCTAATGTTAGTAAAGTCGAAGATCTCGTTCATTTTAGACGAGATGAGGGTAGAGGCCTCGACAATGACCCTTATGTGCCTCTACAATCCGTTAGGAATAGGAGGAGAACCTCATCCTAACGTGAACAAAATTGAAGACCTCGTTCATTTTAGACAAGATGAGAAGAGAGGCCCCGACTCGATTGGAGATAAGATTTCTCCCCGAGCTTCAACTTCAACAGGAGATGAGATCTCCTATAATTTCGGCTGGAGATAAGATCTCCCCGAGCTTTAACTTCAATAGGAGATAAGATCTCCTATAACCTCGACTGAAGATAAGATCTCTCCAAGCTTCAACCTCAACTGAAGATAAGATCTCTCCTGAGCTTCAACAGAAGATAGAATCTTCTTCAACCTCAATAGGAGATAAGATCTCCTTCGAACTTCAGCTTTAACAAGAGATAAGATCTCCTACAACCTCGACTGGAGATAAGATCTTCCCCAAGCTTCAACTTTACAGGAGATAAGATCTCCTATAACCTCGGCTGGAGATAAGATCTCCTCCGAGCTTCAACTTCAATAGGAGATAGGATCTCCTTCAACCTCGGCTGGAGATAAGATCTTTTCCGAGCTTCAACTTCAAAAGAAGATAAGATCTCTCTCAACCTCCATAGGAGACAAGATCTCTTTCGAGCTTCAACTTCAATCGAAGATAAGATCTTCTCCGAGCTTCAACCTTAATGGATGTAGAGCCCAGAAAATAACTTTGGTAGTCATCTTGTTTGTACTCCCTTCCGTCCAATTTCAAACTTGGGAGTAGGGGTCTAGTGTTGGGGATAAACCCCACTCCCATCGAAGTTCAGTTTGATGCTTAGCCTAATGTAACTAGTAATCACGGAAGAGCTTCGATCGAAAATTCTTCCTCCAGTTGCCAAATCTCTTTCAGACTTCTTCAACAGCCGTACTCCTTCAGGAGCCGAACTTCTTTCGGACTTCTTCTTTAGTCGGATTCCTTCAGGAGTTGAACTCCTTCCAGACTTCTCCTTCAGTTGGATTCCTCTAGGAGTCAAACTTCTTCCAGACTTCTTCTTTAGTTGGATTTCTGTAGGAGCCGAACTCCTTTTGGATTTCTCCTTCAATTGGATTCCTCCAAGAGTTGAACTCCTTTCGGACTTCTCCTTCAGTTGAATTCCTATAGGAGCCGAACTCCTTTCGGACTTCTCCCTTAGTTGGATTCCTCTAGGAGATGAACTCCTTCCAGACTTTTTCTTCAATCGGATTTCTGTAGGAGCTGAACTCCTTTCAGACTTCTCCTTCAGTCGGATTCCTATAGGAGCCAAACTCTTTTTGAATTTCTTCTTCAGTCGGATTCCTACAAGAGCCGAACTCCTTCCGAACTTCTTCTTCAGTCAGATTCCTCCAGGAGCCAAACTCTTTCCAAACTTATCCTTTAATCAGATTCCTACAGGAGTCGAACTCCTTCCGAACTTTTCCTTCAGTCGGATTCCTCTAGGAGCTTAACTTCTTTTGGACTTTTTCTTCAGTCGGATCCTTATAGGAGCCAAACTACTTTCGGACTTCTCCTTCAGTTGGATCCCTTCAAGTGCCAAACTCCTTTCAAACTTCTTCTTTAGTCGGATCCCTCCAGCAGCCAAACTCCTTCTGAACTTCTCCTTCAGTCGAACTCCTCTAGGAGCCGAACTCCTTTCGAATTCTCCCAGTGGATTACTTTCAGATTTTAAGTAGTATTCCTCCCAGATGATCCCCTCTAGCCGTATTTCCTTTAGAAGTTCAAACTCCTCTAAAATTGATATATGTCAAAGCTCTTCACCAACCAATGCCTGCTTCCTCTAAACTTTGACTATTAAATCTCAACAAACAGATGATCCCACTACTGAACGATTATGACTGTCATTATCAGTCTATTATGAGTGACACATCTCTCCGTAATAAATTCCACGTGGCCCCAAGTGGTCCATAATCGAACGATTATGACTATCATTATCAGATTATTATGAGCAACATCTTTCTTCATAATAAATTTTATGTGGCCCCAAGCGACCCATGATCGGATGGTTATGATTGTCACTATCAATTTGCTCTGAACTTCATCTATAAAAGGATCCCTTCAAATATATTTTTTCTAAGCTCTCTTCTTCTTTCCAAAATTTTATTGAATTCTTGCCTGAGCACTCCATTTTTGTTGATCAAAAGAGCTAACTTGATCATCGGAGGATCCTGCCGGAGCCACCACCACTGACTCTGGACGAAATTTTATTTTGCAGATCATCGACGGTGACCTCTTCTTTCCCAACTCTAGCTTGATTTGATATTAATCAGATTCTGCACCAACAGACTCTATATAATAGTTGTAGTTGGTCAAGTCCATGCCTTTAACGAGGATCAAATGGACTTGATTCATGGCTACATGGTCGAACCCAAAATTGTTAGGTTGATCTAATTAAAACTAATGAATCGGATGACGTCTAAGGTAAGTTTGACAGTCCAGACCAGTAGTTTTTAATTAGAAGCTACTCATACTGATTTCGATCTTTAACGAGTTAATAGCATATCCCTTCTACTGATCTTACTTTCCTGGCTATCTTGGTGAATTAAATTTTGATTAGATCACTTGGTGATTTAGGCTCACACATGTCAATTAGATAAATTAGTGACTGATTTAGGTGCTCCTAATGCTAGCTTTAATTAGGTCCTTTGTGATCTGACTTGGTGAAGTCAGTGGAAGGATCAAAATTGGCTAGTTCTCTTCTCTCTTTCTTAAAAATAATTAATTAAATTTTTTAAAATTATTAGATCCTAAAAAATAAAATAGTTATGGTGATAATTAGATCATAGCCTTCCATTAAGTGGATGATAATGGATCCATTAGTTGGATAATCATTGGAGGCCTAAAAGTTTGGTACTTATTGGCTAATGGAATTATCATTCATAATATAATTTCTTGATCGCATCTCTCTAAATGGTGGTTAGATTGACCAATCAAAGTTGGGCTTAATCATTTATTGGTTAGATGGACCAAGTATGGTCATGTTAATGGTTGGATCTAATTGGACCTTTTCAGTGGAGGCCAAAGCCTACTGATTAGGGACTGAAAAAAAATTAAATTACTAAAAAATATTTAAAGAAATAATTGATTATGAACCTATCCTTAGATATACATGGGTTGATCAACCAAAGTTGGGCTTGTGTGCAGTCTATGTGGATTCTAGTACCCACTAAGAAATTAGGATAATTCCTAAAATTGGAGGTAGAGGCTACCAATTCGAATAAAATAGTGGAAAAATATTTTGATTAAAATCCAAACCTTTAGATTTAATAAATTAATTACTAATTAGATTTTGATTTTTCTTGATGTAGACAGGGTCACTTCTCTTTTGCTGCGATCATTGTTAGATAATGATAAGCTAGTGGAACCCAACTTTGGTAACTGCTATCGTAAGTTGAAGATTGTCTTGAAGCATGAATGGATCTTGTAGATGCTGACAGATTCGACACTTGAGGAGCTAGCACCCAATGCATGTGGAACAATCAGAGATACTTATCAGAAGTGGCTCAATAACCAAACCATGGTGTGTTGTATCATGCTGGCAGCCATGAGCAATGAGTTTTGTCATAGATTTGAGTATGCTCAGTCAAAAGATATGATTCAAGTGTTGAACGAGTCTTTTGGCACACTCGATAATGTTGAGAGGCACAAGACTAGTTATGCTATCTTCAACGTCAGGATGAGGGATGGAGCATCAGTCACTGACTGTACATGATTGAGTTGATGGAGCATTTGAGCAAGCTCGGATATTTCTTGCATGAGTAGCTAAAAAAAGATGCGATTTTAAACTCATTGCCTAAATCTTATTTTTCATTTCTTACTTATTATAGAATAACAAAGTCTGAAGTAAACTACCATGGATTACTGGGGTTACTTCAGAACTTTGAGAAGGATCACTAGCTCCACAAGGAGTCGGTGAGCTTGGTGGAAGGATCTCCTTATGGTTCCCGATCCTTTAAGAAAGGAAAGAAGAATAAGAAGAAAAAGAGTAAGAAGGTGCATATTCAGGCTGGGACATCTGTGCAGAGCTAGACCAAGAAAGTAAAGTTCGATAAGAGTCAAGCTGAGTGTTTCTTCTGCAAGAAGTGGGGGCACTGGAAGAGAAACTATTCTCAATACATTGCCTCTCTGGATTCAAACAGGTCGAGAAAGAAGCAAGTTATTGTTGGATAAGGTATTTATATGATAACTCCTTATAATTTCTTTATTTGTGATATTACTGACTGGGTAATGGATACCGATAGTCTTTACCATATTTGTAATTTATTATAGGGGTTGTAGGTCAATAGGAGATTCGAGCAAGATGAGATCTGGGGTTCCCAAACATTGAAGATGGAAGATCAGTTCTAGTTTTTGCATCAGGAATCTTGAAACTTGCATTTAGGTCTCACATCATTGTTCTTAATGATTATTACTTTTGTCCTAATTTCTTTTTGATTGTCATTTCTGTAGGCCTTATGGGTAAAGATAATTATAAATTTTCAATAAAGAAAGAGTTTTGTAATATCATTATGAATGGTGTTACTATATTCTCTAGACATTTGAACAATGGTGTATATATATTATCACAACTTGTTAATATAGTCTATTCCATTGGCAAGCACCCAAGATTAGATAGTGTGTTTGATATGTACTCATGGCACTGTAGGCTAGGTCACATATATAAGAATAGGATAAATCGGTTCACTCAAGAGGAATTCTTAAAATCAGTGATTGTGAATTACTTCCAACTTGTGAGTCTTGTCTTCTTAGAAAAATGACCAAGTCATCTTTTACTGAAAAAGGTGAGAGAGCCACTGAGCTCTTAGATTTAGTATATACTAATGTATGTGGATCTATGAGCACTAGTGCTAGAGATGGATATCTTTACTTTATTACTTTCATAGATGATCTATCCAAGTATGGATATGTCTATCTGATGAAACATAAGTTTGAATTATTTGAAATGTTCAAATGATTCAGAAGTGAAGTAGAAAAATAAATGGGGAAGAGTATTAAAACTCTTCGATCTGATCGAAAAGGAAAATACCTTTTTGGTAAGTTTCTCACATATCTAGGAGAAAATAGAATTCTTTCTTAATGGACTCCTCTAGAAACACCACAATATAATGGTGTGTCAGAAAGGAGGAATCAAACTCTATTAGACATGGTTCGATCCATGATGAATTTTGCCAGCTTGCCGATATCCTTCTAGGGATATGCACTCGAATCGACTTTCTATCATCTAAATAGGATTCTAAGTAAGTCTATAATTAAAACTCTATATGAGATATGGATAGGATCTAAGCCAGCACTTTTACACCTCAGGATCTGGGGGTATCCGACTTATGTAAAATGATTAATCACAGATAAACTTGGACCTAGGTCTAACAAGTGCACATTCATAGGGTACCTCAAAGAATCAAAAGAATATATTTTCTACCATGCTGATGAATAAAAAGTATTCATCAGCCTTAAGACAATCTTTTTGGAAAAGAAATTCCTTGGTGAAGGAACTGTTGCCTCTAAGATCAAACTTGATGAAGTTCAATAGGTAGAAACATCAACACCTATAGTTGAACCAGAATTAGATTTAAGTAGATCAAATTTGGAGCCTAGTGTACTTGCACCATTAAGGCGATTCAGTAGAGTACCACATAAGCCAGATAGATATTATGGTTTCTTGATCTAGGATGGTGATCCCATTGAACTTGATGAGAATGATGAGGATTCGATCACTTATATGGATGCAATGCAGAGGCCTGATTCCAAAAAATGGCTTGAGACCATGAAATCTGAAATGGAGTTTATGAAGGTCAACGATGTGTGGACATTAGTTGATCTACTCGAAGGAGTTAAACCCATTGGATGTAAAATGGGTCTTCAAAAGGAAAAGGGGTGCAGACGGAAAGGTGAAAACCTATAAAGCCCATCTAGTTGCCAAGAATATCATCAACATTATGGTATTGACTATGACGAGACATTCTTCACTATGGTAATACTCAAGTTTATTCATATAATACTTATTATAGCTATCCATCTAGACTATGAGATCTGATAGATGGATGTAAAGACAACTTTTCTAAATGGAGAACTGATCAAAGAAGTATATATGAAACAACCAGAGGGGTTCACGTCTATAGATGAGTCCAAGATGTGTAAGCTTCAGCGATCCATATATGGATTGAAGTAAGCATCTCGGAGTTGGAACAAGCATTTTGATAAGATGATCAAAACATATGGCTTCATTAAGAATGAAAAAGAGTCCTGCATTTATAAGTAGGTGAATGGTCCAGCAGTGGTATTTTTTATCTTGTATGTAGATGACATTCTCTTAATTAAAAATGACATTTCCGCATTGTAAGGAACAAAGATTTGGTTGTCATCTCAGTTCTCCATGAAAGACTTGGGTGAAGCATCCTACATCCTAGGAATGAAGATCTATAGGGATAGATCTAAGAAGATGCTTGGGTTATCCCAGTCCACGTACATAGAAACTATGCTAAAGAGGTTCAGTATGGAGAATTCTAAAAAAAGCTATCTTTCGATAGGCCATGAAATTTCTCTCTCTAAGAAAGATTGTCCGACAACTCCTAAAGAGAGAGAGAATATGAGTAGAGTCCCATATGCTTTGATAGTGGGATCTATCATGTACGTCATGACATGTATGAGATTAGATGTAGCATACTCACTAAGAATAGTGATTAGATATCAATCTGATCCAGAAGACAAACTACTAAAAAGTACATCATTAAGTATTTAAAAAATATTAAGGATCAATGGTTAGTATATGGCGAGTCCGATCTAAAACTTGAGGGGTTTATAGATTCTAGCTTTTAATCTAACCATGATGATAATAGAAGCATATCGAGTTATGTTTTTATCTTAAATGATGGAGCTATCTGCTGAAAGAGTTCTAAGCAGCATATTGTGGTAGACTGTATTTGTAAAGTAGAGTACATCGTAGCATCAGATGCTATGAAGGAAGCTGTATGGCTGAGAAAATTTATCACCAAGCTTGGAGCAGCACCCTCCTTTAATAGATTGGTCTTGCTCCATTGCGACAGCACTAGTGTCATTGCTCAGGCGAAAGAAACAAAAGCACACTAGCGAACGAAGCACATACTACACTGCTATCACCTGATCTAAAAGATCGTGGATTGAGATGATGTCGATCTTTAGAAGATCGATGGATAGAAGAACCTAGCTGATCCCTTCACTAAAGTCCTAGCAATAAAGAAGTTTGATGATTTTAAGTTGAAGATGGGTATTAGATACTGTGTCGAATAGCTTTAGGACAAGTGGAAGTTGTTGGAAAATATGTTCCAAAGTCAATCGTCAGTCTGTTGATGATTATGCTACCTTATAATTATAATTTATTCATTATTAAATAAAATATATTTTGGTATTTTCATCACAAAGTCTATATCTTCTAATGAACTCCATTATTGTGATGAAGTCTTTAGAACTATTTAGTTTCGATAAAGAGAGGATTTATCAATTAGTTCTTAAACAATTCATGACCAAATGATATACTGTTAATTAGGATGATAGCATTTATTGAGCATAGATCATTGTATGTCATATAGGTTGGTTGTGCTCTTAATCAAGGAGTATGGAGATACTAATATGGCATACAAATGAGATGTATGGGTACATCATCATTAGATGTGACCAACTTTAGAGCATTCTGCTGTCGAGAATTGCTCTAATGGGATATAGGTATAAGTGTCTCTTAGACCTAAGATCACCACAGTCGCTTGCAAGCGATTTATTGTGCTTTGGTATTAGACTAGCTAAATTTTAATTCAGTAATGAAAGGTTTTTGAGCATAATTAAGTACTTGCAAAGTTAGTGAGTGATCAAGATGGGATTGACCACTCCAAGAGTTGGAGAAGAATGCATCACTGTATTTCAATATAGCAAAAACTTTGGTCAGGATAATCCATAAGATGGATTTGAAATTTTGAAATACAATATGGATGATCTAATGGAGATTGATAATTAAACTCTGAGGAGTCCTACGAGCATTTTGGTTAAGGGGATGAATTATAAAGAAACTATATCCATATAGATTCTAAGGATATTGTTCTACATATTCGACCTATCCGACCATCGGATAGCTTTGCTAGATGGTCACTTCAATTGGTATAGAAATTAATTCTAGTACTACTGGCTTAGGTTCAGACCTATGGGATTATACACAGAAGAGATTTTGATTTGTTCGGATGGTTGATCAACGATTAAGAATCATTCTAGGGTCAAATAATCAATATGATTGATGTTTGACCTAATGCAAGTATTGTAGAAAAAATAATTAGCAATTTGATTACTAATTGACTTAATTTAATTAAGTCAGAGGGATAAGATTAAGTATAATTAAATATGATTTAATTAGATTTAGTATGGGCTCGATTGGATCAAGTCCAATTGGTTTATTGGATGAGCCAATTGTAAGAAAAAACTAATCCTAGTTTAATTAGGTTTTGACTGAACCTAATCTCTAATTTGATTAAAAATTAAATTAGAATTAAATTCAATTAAATATAATTTAATAAGATTATTAGTTGGATTGAGATCTAATTTAATTAGGTTAAATAAATCCTAATTTAATTTGGTCCAAGGATCAAGTTGGACTAAGTCAAAAGGACTCCTAAATCCTTGCACCATTCAATCTCCATGCACTCTCCACCAAATTTTATTTAATTTTTTCATGGAATCTCTCTTTTTTAGAGAGAGGACATGCATCCCCACATTCCATATACTTCTTACATGGTATTTGGTTGAGGACCAAGTCAAAATAAATTAGTTGTTTTGATTTCAAACTCTATTTTATAGGGTTTGTTGCAACCAAAATTCTTATCTATGTATGGTGCCTAAACTCCTGATTTTTCTCTAAAATTTTTATGAGAATAAAAGATTTTAATGTGCCAAACACCAAGTGGTCCACACCCAAAATGGAGGGTATGCCTAAGAGTTGGGCACCCCAAGTCTAGCCCAATTTGGAGGTCTCTTGACTAGGTGTTTGACCTAGACAAGGACTCCTCCATATCTCTCAATATAAAAGGATTTTTAACCTAATTTTTTTTAAGATTATAGATCTAAGAGAGAGGTCTTTGGGCATGGAGAGGCTGGGTGTAGAGAGATTTAGGCGTGGAAACTGTAAAGGCATCCATCTATTCCTCTATTATTTTTGAGATTTTGAGAGGCGTCTCAAGTCCAAAATCATCTTCCTCATCTTTTAGAAATTGGAGGGTCCAAGTTTCAAGGAAAGGAAGATTTAGATCAATCATCGAAGAAGGATCAGTGTAGTTCTAACAAACTGTGCCGATTTTTGAGCATCAAACTTTTGATCAGCGATCAAGGGCTCATGTGGATAACTTGTAGAGGCCAGAGACATGTGTGGCTCAGAAGACATCCTCAGACCCTGATCAGCAAGTTAGAAAAATTGATTTACAAAGGTATGGATGATACAATCATCTTTCTCCTATCTAGATTTGATCTAGCATAGAACAGTTATTATGTTGGTATGATCAACATGATTTATTCTCATATTTTAATTTTTGCTTTAATATCATGCTTTAATCATGTAATAAGATCCTAGATCTAAGATTTTTTATATTCAATTATGAATTAATATGATTAATTCATGTTTTCGCTACATAGATTTAAAAAAGTTTTAAAATCTAATCCTGAAATCCTAGACTAGTTCCTTCACCTCCCACTACATTCACCGTCTCCTTATGGAGTTGGTGATCCTTCTCAAAGTTCTGCAGCAATCCTAATAAGCCATGGTAGTTCACTTCAAGCTTTGTCATTGAAAATGAGTAAGGAAGGGAAGGAAAGACTTGGGCAAAGAATTTAGAATCGCATCCTTCTCGAGCTGCTTGTGCAGGAAAAAGCTCAGCTTAGTGAGGCATTCAATCATCTCAATCATGTACAATACATGATCGGTGACTAAGGTCCCATCCCTCATTTGGGTGTTGAAAATGGCACAACTAGTCTTGTGCCTTTCAACATTATCAGGCATGCCAAAGAAGTTGTTCAACATTTGAAGCATCTCGTGAGGTTGGGCATTTCCAAACATGTAGCTAAACTCATCATTCATTGCTGCCAGCATTATGCACCGAGTGGTGGTGTGGTCATTAAGTGACTTCTGATAAGTATCTCCAACCATCTTACTAGCATTTGGGGCTGGCAGGTGTTGGATCCATCAAAATATATTGGATCTGCTCATGCTCCTGGACTATCTTCAACTTTTGATTCCAGCTATCGAAGTTGGATCCCATGAGTTTGTCATTATCTAACAATGATTGGAGTGATAGGATGGTGGCCGTAGCTACACAAAGAAAAACCAAACCTAATTAGTATATGAATTAATTATCCTAAAGACTTGGACTTTATTCTAAAGGTTCTTCCACTATTTTATACGAATTGGTAGTCTCTACCTTCAATTCAAGGAAATACTTTAATTTCTTAGTGGGTACTAGAATCCACACAGACTACATATAAGCCCAAATTTGGTTGGTCAACCCATGTACATCTATGGGTAGGTTTTTAACCAATTATTTTTCTAAATAACTTCTAGTAATTTAATTTTGCCCCAAAACCTAATCAGTAGGCTTTGGCCTTCATTGAAAAGATCTAATTAGGTCCAACCACTAACATGACCATATTTGATGCATTTGATCAATAAATGATCAGATTCGACTTTGGCCGACCAACTTGACCACCATTAGAAAGACACGATCAAATCATCATATTATGAATGATAATTTCATTAATCAATAAGCACCAGGCCTTCAGGCCTCCAATGATTATTAAACTAATGAACCCATTATCACTCAACTTAATGGGAGGCTATGATCTAGTTATCATCATAACTATATCATTTTAAGGATCTAATAATTTTAGAGAATTTTATTAATTGATTTTAAGAAGAAGAGAAAGAAAAAATTAACCAACCAATTTTGATCCTTCCACCGACTTCACCAAGTCAGATAAAAAAGGACCTAATTCAAGTCGGCATTAGGAGCATCTAAAATAGTCACATTGATTTATCTAATTGACATGGGTGAGCCCAAATTACCAAGTAATCTAATCAATATCTAATTCACCAAGATGGTCAGGTAAGTGAGATCAGTGGAAGAGATATGCCATTAACTCGTCAAAGATTGAATCAGTGCAAGTAGCTCCTAATTAAAAATCACTGGTCAGACTGCCAAACTTATCTTAGACACCATCTGATTTATTAGTTTCAATTTGACCATCCTAGTAATTTAGGGTTCGACCACGTAGCCATGAATCAAATCTATTTAGTCCTTGTTAAAGGTATAAACTTGACCAACTACAACTATTGTAATTGAGTCTAAAGAGTCTTTGACCTAATCTAAATCGACATTTGATTAGATTTGATCAATTATTTTAATTTAGTCCATTCTTTAACTAACCGTAGGTCTAACCCAATTAATAGACCTAGCACATCTAACCTAATAACCCAAATTTTATGCTCAATGATTTAGGATCTTTAATTCATATTTCTAGACCCTAATTCATAATACTTAATTCTTAATTAAGTTTTTAGGCTGAAGGTTGGGGTTTAATATTTTAAAAATATTTTTTAAAATTTTGAAAGGTTCTTTACAACTTGGCACTATTCACCAAATGGATCAACTCATTCCAAAAATGGATCGGCTCATTTTACAAATAGTACTAGTTGTAGGGTTTAATCCGAAACTATGTACACTATATAAAAATAAATCATAAATCAATTTAGATCCTATCTAAACTCATATCCATGATTAAAAATTGGATTAAAGCATATTTTATGTTCCTTTCACTGCTTCATCATCATGGGATATAATTGCAATGGAATCCCTAACGTCGTAGGAGAACCCTATCGAATGAAAAGAGATGACCTTTAAACCATACATTTCTCCTATGATTGGATGTCCATGGCAACCAATCTAATTAGCTTGCTACTCGAAAGATTTACATATCACATATGTTTATTTTTCAAATTTTAAAGCATATATAAATCATATTTACTGACCTTGCTTTGATACCACAGAAGGTTTCAGTGCTGGGTTTCTAGCTCTACTTTTGAAACTTTTTTTAAAAATTAATAAATATAGTAAAAAATTAAATTAATCTAATTAATTTAGAGCTATTGATCATGTTAGAAAATCCTATACTAAGGATCTAAATATGATATACATTAAATTTGAAAACTACATACTAGCAGTAAAACTATTTTACTACTAGAGCTACCTGTTTAGAATACGATACCTATGTGGATAGCCAAACTCCATAATCCGATCACCATCAAGAAGGTCCGCTCATTGTGATGCAGCTACATAGTGTGTCTGGCCTGTTAGATATATGTGCCCTAGAAGCCAGAATTGGCTGACACTTGTAATACACTTCTAGGGGCAAAATTATAATTTTGACTATAATTAATGAAATGGGTTATTTTCTATCACACATGTGTATTTAGTGTCTGTGATACATCCTTTGAGTTAATGGTAATGATAATTCATATTTTCAAGAGTTGAAAATTTAAGACATGAATAATCATTATTAACTCATAAACAGCTCCCGACCATAGGATCATCACGAGGATGGTGATTGATCCGAAAGGTTGGTGTACGATCGCTTCTCTTTAGTAGATGAGTCTTGAGTCTACGGTGTGGAGACACCAAAGCGAGAGTACAGGTACTCGTTAGAGAACGAGGGCACTGAGCGTGACCACCTCGAGTAGTCATTAGGGAAGTCTACCTTCTCGTCAATGACTGACTCGATGCTGCAGTAGTGTGTCTGGTTCTTTGACCTGAGATGCATCGGCAGTTCACCTTGAGGGTGTTATAGTTTGACTACACCATTACTCGGTCTCCTAGCCATATGGAACCCTGAGGTGTATGTTGGCTATGACATGTTCATTGTAGGAACTGGATTGCATCAAGATGGGATCTATCTACCTCGGTGGTAGAGGAGTAGCCCTATGATGATCATGAGAATCAAGTCCTGAAGCCCATGGCCATGGCAGAGTGAAATAATAGAAAGAGTTTCTATTTAGATTTTCACATTGGACTCGAATCGAATGATTACATCATATGACAGAGACTAGGGTTTGACGAGTTCACCTTAACCCTAATCTGATCGGGGCTCAAGATAGAAGAACTGAATCACACAGGTAGCTGCACCAAGAGGTTCGCATTCAGCTCTGATGGGTTGCCACCATATACTGCTAGGTGTCACTGGTGGATTTTGGGAGCAATTAGAATGATTTAGATGATCGATCATTCTAGCTGTTCGAATCAGAAGAGTTCTGATCCATCGAAAGGAGTTTCGATGATGTCTATGATAGAGATCATGACATATCCCATTACCATACAGAACTGAACCTAACTGGGTCACACAAACAAGGGTTTGAATCTGGTGATCATCAATTGAACTGATCTAGTTCAATTGATCTGAATGAGATTCAATTAGGTTCAAGGAAATCGTGCTAGCACTCGATTGAACCTAACGTTCTTCTTTTACTATCATAAATAAGTTGTCCTGACTGAGCCAAAGGAGTTTGTGCTCAATCAGAGGCCTTCATATGGTCTGACTGGAGGTTGTCCAAGTCAGAATAGGTTGTCTTATTTGTAAGACATTACCTGCCATTTTTGGTCACCTGCCATTTCTTGTTCTTTGACTTTGGTCAAAAGTCTACCTTTGACTGGTCAAACGTTGACCATTGACCCTTTGACTTTTGACCACATGTCATGCACCTATTGGAGAGCTGGTGGGGGCCTTGTCCCCCTGCCAGAACCTGGCAAGGAGAAGGGCGCACGCCAAGGGTGGCGTGAGCCCAAGTAGGAGGCGCCTAGGAGTCCTTGTTGGACAAGGACTCCATCCTCCCTTTTGGATTCCAATCAGAGTTCTACTAAGAATCCAGTTTGACTGGTCTTAGGCGCCCTCTAAGGAGGAATCCAGGGGTCTCTATTCCAACCAATCAGATTTAGATCTGATTTCACAAAGGGTTGTGATTGGTTGAGAGGAAGAGGAGTTGGATCACAAGAGGTCTATAAATAAGACCCTGCGCCCAACCCTAATTCCAAGTCAAAGTGAATTCAATAGAGATTTCCCACGTCCAAGGCTGCCTCTCCCCTCCTTCTCCATGCCATACTCTCTTCTCCCCTTGCTCTCCACGTCCAAAAGGTGTTTTGGACTTAGTTTGGTGCGATTCAGATCAAGGAAAGGCGATCAAAAGCAAGAAGGCTGCGCTGCTGCAAAAGGACGACTGCAGATCTTCAAAAGAGTTTTGAAGATCCTCCAGATCAGATCCAGATCTGATTTTTGGAGGTGTGATAGAGAAGAAGAGGATCTCCAGATCCAACCCGAGTGGATACCGGTAGAGGCCAGGCGCTTGCGTGGCTAAGATCCAGAACCTTCCGCTGCAATCAGGATCATCTACAGGGTAATAGGATTACCCAAATCAGGTAAATTAAATTTGATTTAATTTATCTTATTTTATTTTATTTATTAAAATAATAAGAATCAGATCTGAAACATATCAAGATCTGATTAAGATCAAGAGAAAAATTTTTGAAATATATCTCTTGATCTAATCAGATCTGGACGAACCTGGACCGGGAAATCAGGATTTCCCTTCAACTGGTATCAGAGCCATGGTTCTAAAATTGTTTAGATCTGATTTTAATTTTATTTTAATTAGAAAATAAAGTGATTTCAGATGTCACATGAGATGTGATCAGATCTGAAATCAGAAAAATTAAAATTAAATGATTTGGATCTAAGAACATGAAGATATGCATGACTAGTTCTAGAATAGAATAGTTCTATAGAATAGTTTTGCATGTCTTTGATTTAATCTGATTAAATCATATTTTAGATCTTCTTATTTACTATTTTCTGATATTATAAGTGTTATAATAACATCTGATAAACAGCAAATAAAAATTATTTAATTTTAAATATCATATGAGATATGATAGATGCATGACTAGACTAGTTGTAGAATAGTTCTACATAATTGTCTAGATTAGAATTTATTTTGATTAGATCAATTTAAATCTAATTTTTTAGATTATTATGAGATAATTTAGATCTGAAAACATGCATGATTTGATACATGAGATGTATGCAAAATATGCCTTGATTAGATCTAAATTTGTATATGAGATATATGATATAGATCTATAACTGTTTTGTAGTATTTACATGTTCCTGATTAAGGCGTTCCTCTTGGCCGTCCGGTCATAAGAACGAAGAAGGGTTTAAAGGCCCTCTCTTCCCATTCGATGGGGTGTTCTTATGACGTGTAGGGGTGCTGCGTGTTCGTCCTTAATCAGAAACCCAAAACTTACTTTCTGCAAAACCCTAGATCCTGAAACCCTAGGATTTATTGTGCATATTTTGTTTATGAACCCTAACTTAATTAAGAATTAAGTTTATGGAATATTAATTAGGTCTAAAATTGAGAATTTCAGATCTAAGACATATTCATAATACTGGGTTCGGGCTTGGGTAGCTCAATTAGGTCTAAGCGGTTGATCAAACCGAATCAAGAGTTGGTTAGATGGGATCAACAATGCTTAAATTGACCAGCCTAATAGGATTAAGTCTGGGTCAAGATCGAGTCACGATCAAGCAAGACCTAATTAGGCTCAGAGGTTAGAGTCTGGATTGTAGGCTAACCCAATTGGTTCTGACTCAACAATTTGGTGTCTAAGGTAAGTTTGGCACAGACGACCGACTGGTTTTTAATTGGAAGCTACTCGACCTGAATGCGTTCTTGTGCGAGTTAACGGCATATTCCTTCCACCGGTCTCACTTACCTGGCCATATCTGTTGACACAGTTCTGATCTGAGGTGGTCAATAATCCGAGCTAACCCATGCCACTAGGTTAGTCATAATTGTTATGACTAAGCCAAGTCTAGTTTAATGAGACCTGAATCAATTCTCCCTAAGAAAAGATTAAGTCTGAGGTCTTCCACCATTGTAGATGTGCGGGCCCTTCCCGGGGTTGATTGTTCTCGGCTGGATACAGTGGCTCAGTTGCACCGGGAAGACGCAACCATGTCTATTAGGCATTGGATGCTATGGGCTGGAGGATGAGTTGGGCTCAATATTCCGGATACGGTGAGAGACCCAATTAGGAACCCAGTCTATGCAAATGGTGGGTCTGACTTAACTAAGGAGTGGATCAATATTCCGGATACGGTGAGATTCATGAATTAGAGACCAAGTTTGGGTGCACCATGATTAGAGAATCATTGAACAAGAGTTGTTCACTCATTGGCTAACCCATCACCAATAACTGTTAGGTGAGGTGATGAGTCAGTTGGTGAGACCGCACCACCCACTAGAAATCATCAATCGCGGAGATTTTCGCATCTCTACAGAGGGAGTGTAGGGATCCGAGAAAATAGTGGGAGCTAATTTGTTTAAAAATAAAATCCCTAAACAAATTGGTCAAGTCAAAATTACAGTATCTAACTAGAATCTTTGACTCTCTACAGGAAAATGTCTGCGTCCAACCCACTGGCACGTATCCTAGACACACATAGACTGACTGGACCCAATTATAAAGATTGGCTCAGGAACTACAAAATTGTTTTGGGTTCAGAGAAGTTAACACATGTTTTGGACCAGGACCCTCCCACCTTACCAGCTCGTCCATCCACTGAACAGAGAGCGTCTCTGGAAAAATGGATTGACGAAGACAATAAGGCCAGATACTACATGTTGGGCTCGATGTCTGATGAGCTCCAGCGCCAACATGAAGATATCGGGACTGCTCGCCAAATGTTGGCTCACCTGCAGGAGATGTTTGGTGAACAGAGTCGCGCAGCCAAATATCAAGTCACGAAATGACTTTTTAAGGCTAAGATGCGTGATGGGCAGTCAGTCCAAGATCACTGTCTGACAATGATCAAGGACATGGAAGAGCTTGAGAAGCTCGGTGTGAAGTTGGACTTGGATCTGCAGAACGATATTATTCTGCAATCCTTGACTGATGCATATGGGCAATTCATCATGAATTACCACATGCATAAACTTCAAAATTCCTTGGCCGAGTTGATGAATATGCTGGTTACCGCTGAGCTTTCTATGAAAGGTTCTAAAGGCTCAGTTCTTGCTATGGAACGGACTTCTTCCAAAAGAAAGTCTTATGGAAAGAAAAAGAAGTCTGTGAAAAAGCAAAAGGTAGAAGGATCAAAGAAGAAGAAGGCAGAACCGAAGAAGAAGGTCGATGGCAAAGGAAAGTGTTTCCATTGCAACAGCGACGGCCATTGGAAGCGGAACTGCCCTACTTACCTGGCCACCCTAAAGAACAAGAAGGAAGGTCCTTCTGGAGGTATGCTCGTTATTGAGTCTAACCTTACGGTTTCTTCTGCATCCAGTTGGGTGCTTGACTCTGGTTCTAGTGCTCATCTGTGCACTTCTATGCAGGGTCTTGAGGATAGCAGGAGGCTGAGGGATGGAGACATGATCCTACGCGTCGGTAATGGAGCAAGAGTTGCTGCAGTAGCCGTGGGAACATACCCTCTGCGATTACCATCTGGTTTAGACTTAGTTTTAAAAGACTGTTATTATGTGCCTGCAGCTAGCAGGAATTTGATTTCTGTTTCATGCTTAGCACAAGAAGGTTATGTGATCACCTTCTTTAAGGACCATTGTAACATTCTTTATGAAAGAAATAAAATTGCAAATGGTTTCCTTGTTAATGGTCTTTATCAGTTGCATATTGATGTACCTGTTTTAACTATCGAGCAAAACGTGAATGCCAAACGACCTAGGGATAGTCCAAACGACAGATATCTATGGCACCTGAGATTAGGTCATATAGCAGAAGATAGGATTAACAAATTGGAGAAAAATGGGCTATTGAGTCCATTGACTTTTGAGTCATATCCAACTTGTGAATCTTGTCTTCAAGGCAAAATGACTAAACTCCCTTTTGTTGGACATGGGGAGAGGGCCACAGATCTCCTTGCCCTAGTACATACTGATGTGTGCGGCCCATTCGATGTGCCGGCTAGAGGCAATTTTGTCTACTTCATTACCTTTACCGATGATCTGTCTAGGTATGGGTATGTGTATCTTATGAGACATAAGTCTGAAGCCTTTTGAAAAGTTCAAAGAATTCAGACATGAAGTAGAAAAACAAACTGGAAAACCCATTAAGGTTCTTCGATCAGATCGAGGAGGTGAATACCTTAGCCGGGAATTCCTAGACTATCTTAAGGAAAATGGCATAGTCTCTCAATGGACTCCACCAGGAACACCTCAACTCAACGGGGTTTCAGAACGGAGAAATCGGACTCTATTGGATATGGTTCGATCCATGATGAGCTTCACAGACCTCCCAGATTTTCTTTGGGGACATTCATTATTAACTTCAATCTATTTACTGAATAGGGTTCCCTCTAAAACCGTTCCTACCACACCGTATGAGATATGGCACGGTAAGAAACCAAGTCTGAGTCATCTCAGAATTTGGGGTTGTCCGGCTTATGTCAAAAGACAACAAGCGGACAAGTTAGAGTTTAGGTCCTTTAGAGCTCGATTCATAGGATATCCTAAAGAGTCATTAGGATACTATTTCTACATTCCAGAAGACCACAATGTGATTGTGAGTCGACATGCCATATTTCTTGAAAAATAGTTTATTCAAGATAGTGGCATTGGAAAGCAGATTAAGCTTGATGAGAAAGTCTCACAAGCAGAACGAGCTAAGGACCAAGTGGAACCAAATCAGGTTGAGCCAATAAGAACACTACCTCCTCCACCTCGTAGATCGGAAAGAGTTTCCCGTCCCCCTGAAAGATACTTAGGTATTATTTCAGAGGACGTAGAGGAAATGTTCCTCATAGGTAATGGTGCTCATGGTGATGATCCCAAAACCTACAACGAGGCGATATCAGATATCGACTCCGAGAAATGGCTTGAGGCAATGAAGTCAGAGATCGACTCGATGCACTCAAACCAAGTCTGGACCTTGGTAGATCCACCAGAAGGTATAGTACCTATTGGGTGTAAATGGATCTTCAAGAGAAAGATTGGTGCAGATGGGAATGTGGAGACATTCAAGGCTAGACTGGTGGCAAAAGGTTATAGTCAACGTGAAGGCATTGACTATCAGGATACCTTTTCCCCGGTAGCTATGCTAAAATCCATCCGCACATTGCTTGCTGTTGCAGCCTATTTCGATTATGAAATATGGCAAATGGACGTGAAAACGGCATTCCTAAATGGATATCTTGAGGAAGATATCTATATGGAACAGCCGCTAGGTTTCACATCCAGTGATACTGATCACAAGGTTTGCAAGCTGCAAAGGTCCATATATGGACTTAAGCAAGCATCTCGGAGCTGGAACACTCGTTTCAATGATGTGATCAAAAAGTTTGGTTTCATCAAAAATGAAGAGGAACCATGTGTTTTCAAAAGGGTCAGTGGGAGCGCTGTTGTCTTCCTCGTATTGTACGTGGATGACATCCTCCTTATTGGGAATGATATTCCCATGTTGACATCAGTCAAGATGTGGTTGTCCAAGGAATTCTCCATGAAAGACCTAGGTGAAGCATCCTTTATTCTAGGAATTAAGGTCTATAGGGATAGACCGAATAGGATGCTAGGACTTTCACAGAAGATGTACATAGAGGAAGTACTAAAGAGGTTTAGTATGGAAAACTCTAAGAGGGGATTAATACCCTTCAGACATGGTATTCATCTTTCCAAGAAGATGTGCCCCAGCACACCTGAGGAAATAGAACGCATGAGCAAGATCCCTTATGCTTCTGCAATAGGGAGCCTCATGTATGCCATGCTATGTACACGACCTGATATAGCCCATGCTGTGAGTGTCACAAGCAGATATCAGTCAAATCCAGGTGAAGAACACTGGACTTCTGTGAAATGTATCCTTAAGTACTTGAGAAGAACTAAGGATATGATGTTGGTCTTTGGTAATGGAGAACTCCAAGTTCCAGGGATACACAGACTCGGACTTCATGTCCGATATAGATGATCGAAAGTCGACATCTGGCAGACTGTTTGTGCTGGAAGAGTTCCAAGCAAACGGTGATACCATGGAAGCAGAATATATAGCATCAGAGGCTGCGATTACCTTGAGAAAGGTTACGTTGAGGTCAAGAGAGTCAACTCCATCCGCAGATAATGTGGCAGACCCACTTACAAAGCCGTTGGGCCAGCAGAAGATCGAAGCCCACCTTGAGAAGATGGGACTTAGACTTGTAGCCAATTGGCTTTAGGACAAGTGGGAGATTGTTAGATATATGTGCCCTAGAAGCCAGAATTGGCTGACACTTGTAATACACTTCTAGGGGCAAAATTATAATTTTGACTATAATTAATGAAATGGGTTATTTTCTATCACACATGTGTATTTAGTGTCTGTGATACATCCTTTGAGTTAATGGTAATGATAATTCATATTTTCAAGAGTTGAAAATTTAAGACATGAATAATCATTATTAACTCATAAACAGCTCCCGACCATAGGATCATCACGAGGATGGTGATTGATCCGGAAGGTTGGTGTACGAATCGCTTCTCTTTAGTAGATGAGTCTTGAGTCTACGGTGTGGAGACACCGGAGCGAGAGTACAGGTACTCGTTAGAGAACGAGGGCACTGAGCGTGACCACCTCGAGTAGTCATTAGGGAAGTCTACCTTCTCGTCAATGACTGACTCGATGCTGCAGTAGTGTGTCTGGTTCTTTGACCTGAGATGCATCGGCAGTTCACCTTGAGGGTGTTATAGTTTGACTACACCATTACTCGGTCTCCTAGCCATATGGAACCCTGAGGTGTATGTTGGCTATAGCATGTTCATTGTAGGAACTGGATTGCATCAAGATGGAATCTATCTACCTCGGTGGTAGAGGAGTAGCCCTATGATGATCATGAGAATCAAGTCCAGAAGCCCATGGCCATGGCAGAGTGAAATAATAGAAAGAGTTTCTATTTAGATTTTCACATTGGACTCGAATCGAATGATTACATCATATGACAGAGACTAGGGTTTGACGAGTTCACCTTAACCCTAATCTGATCGGGGCTCAAGATAGAAGAACTTAATCACACAGGTAGCTGCACCAAGAGGTTCGCATTCAGCTCTGATGGGTTGCCACCATATACTGCTAGGTGTCACTGGTGGATTTTGGGAGCAATTAGAATGATTTAGATGATCGATCATTCTAGCTGTTCGAATCAGAAGAGTTCTGATCCATCGAAAGGAGTTTCGATGATGTCGATGATAGAGATCATGACATATCCCATTACCATACAGAACTGAACCTAACTGGGTCACACAAACAAGGGTTTGAATCTGGTGATCATCAATTGAACTGATCTAGTTCAATTGATCTGAATGAGATTCAATTAGGTTCAAGGAAATCGTGCTAGCACTCGATTGAACCTAACGTTCTTCTTTTACTATCATAAATAAGTTGTCCTGACTGAGCCAAAGGAGTTTGTGCTCAATCAGAGGCCTTCATATGGTCTGACTGGAGGTTGTCCAAGTCAGAAAAGGTTGTCTTATTTTGTAAGACATTACCTGCCATTTTTGGTCACCTGCCATTTCTTGTTCTTTGACTTTGGTCAAAAGTCTACCTTTGACTGGTCAAACGTTGACCATTGACCCTTTGACTTTTGACCACATGTCATGCACCTATTGGAGAGCTGGTGGGGGCCTGTCCCCCTGCCAGAACCTGGCAAGGAGAAGGGCGCACGCCAAGGGTGGCGTGAGCCCAAGTAGGAGGCGCCTAGGAGTCCTTGTTGGACAAGGACTCCATCCTCCCTTTTGGATTCCAATCAGAGTTCTACTAAGAATCCAGTTTGACTGGTCTTAGGCGCCCTCTAAGGAGGAATCCAGGGGTCTCTATTCCAACCAATCAGATTTAGATCTGATTTCACAAAGGGTTGTGATTGGTTGAGAGGAAGAGGAGTTGGATCACAAGAGGTCTATAAATAAGACCCTGCGCCCAACCCTAATTCCTAAGTGAATTCAATAGAGATTTCCCACGCCCCAAGGCTGCCTCTCCCCTCCTTCTCCATGCCATACTCTCTTCTCCCCTTGCTCTCCACGTCCAAAAGTGTTTTGGACTTTAGGTTTGGTGCGATTCAGATCAAGGAAAGGCGATCAAAAGCAAGAAGGCTGCGCTGCTGCAAAAGGACGACTGCAGATCTTCAAAAGAGTTTTGAAGATCCTCCAGATCAGATCCAGATCTGATTTTTGGAGGTGTGATAGAGAAGAAGAGGATCTCCAGATCCAACCCGAGTGGATACCGGTAGAGGCCAGGTGCTTGCGTGGCTAAGATCCAGAACCTTCCGCTGCAATCAGGATCATCTACAGGGTAATAGGATTACCCAAATCAGGTAAATTAAATTAGATTTAATTTATCTTATTTTATTTTATTTATTAAAATAATAAGAATCAGATCTGAAATATATCAAGATCTGATTAAGATCAAGAGAAAAATTTTTGAAATATATCTCTTGATCTAATCAGATCTGGACGAACCTGGACCGGAAAATCAGGATTTCCCTTCATGGCCTCTGCGGATCATCCACATAAGGTTCTGATCCTAATCGGCTCCTCCTGAGTGCTAGCTACATGCCAAAATCCTTCAACGATTAATATCAACCGAATGGCTTCGATCTTCATCCACGAGCTATTTGGATGCTCTGGATCACTAGTAGACATAGTAGAGAGGTAGAGGAGGTTCTTCCTAAAATTTGGTGGGCTCATGACACTCGTAGCTCACACAAACTCTTTCCTAATCCTAGGTCGAAACCCTAGCGCAGTACACTCAGAAATCCTTACGCCCAACTCTCTTTATTTTTCTTTCTCTTGGAGTTTTCTGATTTTTTCTCTCATGTAGGAAGGGAGGAACGCATGCTAAGGTTTCTCACTCAGATAATGTGTGCATGCCCAGAGATAAGTGCAATTTATTTTGCATAAGATAGAGTCAAAATAGTGTGGAGGGATAAGGCTGGGTTGTTGATGGTTCAAATTCAAATCTCTTTTGAATGTAAACTAAAACAACATAGCACTTATCCATATAGGGTGTGAGAGACCTAGGAATGCACCCCCTTGTGCATGGGAAAAGTTTCATGAGAAACTTTTTCTTGTGCAAAATTATGGGCACTGATTAAAGGGTGAGGTGGTGGGTAGACTAGTCAAACTAGTCATAATTTAAACCTCATCTAATTGAACCAACCCAATCCAAATTGGCCAGGCCCAATTAGACCAAAATAAATCTAATTAATTTAGGCTTAATTAGGCTCAATTAAAATCTAATAAAATCAAGAATTGATCAAGCCCAACCCCTGATCAAATCAGGGACCAAACCTTTTCTATGATTAGGTCATCTCATAACCTAATCGGATCAAACCCAATTGTATTCAATTCAATTGGACTTGATCCAAAAATAATACTCAATTAGATTGAGTTAATTAATGATCAAATCACTAATTAAGACTCTCATAAATATAAAGTCTAAATCTAGTGGGTGTCTAGATAATAGAGTCCCATCAAAATTAAACTCTTGATCAAAGAGTCCCAACTAGTGGGACTCTTGATCCTGGTGTTTGAAACAAGTAGAACTCATGATTGTAGAGCTCCAGACTAATAGGACTCTTGATCATAGAGTTCCAAACAAGTAGGACTCAGAGTTCCAAAGTAGTAGGACTTTTAGTCGAAGAGTCTCAGTCCAGTGGGACTCTTGACCACAGAGTTCTACTCAAATGGGACTCAAAGTCCCAACCCAGTAGGACTCTAGATCGAAGAGTCCTAGTCCAGTGGGACTCTTGACCATAGAGTCTCACTCTAGTGGAACTCTTCACTAGCCATCAAATCAGGTAGGAACCTCTTATGTGTATGATCTTGCAGGTTCGAACCTAAGCCGGTAGCATAGGAATCAATTTCCATACTAATTAAAGTGACCATTCAGTAATGGTACTTGACTTTCGAATAGGTCGAATAGTCACAATCTCAACATTCAAAACCTACGTGAATTTGGTTACCATATAATTCATCTCTTTGATCTTTATATATAGGATGACTCCAGGTCAAACTGCCAATCCTAAAAAGTACATCCAAATCATGTCTCAATATAATCAGTCCTGTGAATCTTCACAAGGACTATCCTGACTAAGAATTTGCTAAATCGAAACATAATTGAACATAGCTCTTGACTTAGAGTAGTCAATCCCATTTTGACTCACATGCTGATTTCTCAAGTACTTGACTGTGCCCAAAAATCTTTCATCACTAAATTAGAAATTCAAGTAATCCAACATCGAAGCATAGTGAGTTGCTTGAAAGTCACCATGGTGATCTCAGATTAGAAGGACACTTATACCCATATTCCATTGGAGCAAATCTTGACAGCAGAAATGCTCCAAAATTGGTCACGTTCAATAAAGATGTACCCCTACATCTTGTCTGTATGCCATACCAGTGTCTTCACACTCCTTGACTATAAGGACAACTAATGCATATGGTATACAATGACCTACACTTGATAAATATTATCATCCTTGATAACAACATATCATTTGATCACGAATAGATTTAAGGGCTAAATGATAAATCTTTCTTTATCAATTCTAAATAGTCCTAAGAACTTCACCACAATACAGAAGTTCATTAGAAGATGAAAGATTTATGATGAAAAAGCTAAAATAATTTTTATTCAATTATAATTCATATACATGTATAAAATACAGCTCAATCGTCAATAGATTGATGATTGGCTTTGGGACACTTTTTTAATAATTAGTTAATTTAATTAGATCTTAATCTGATTGGTCACACTTACACACCTAATCCAATCAGGTTAGACATCCCAAAACTCCTCCATAAGTGGCACCATAATTAGATAAAGATAAAAAAAGGGCACTAGGGTTTTTGATCCCATCAAGAAACCCTAGAGTCCCATTCATATGGGACTCTCTCCTTTTATCCCCATGTGCACATGCCAATATGGGGCGTGCACATATTATTCTTCACACAAATTAAAGGGGGTGCACATCCTTAGAAATTCTATAGGGGGTGCATGTCCCATACCCCTTAATTCCTGCATCCAGGGTCAACCTTTGACCATTATCCTAAATGTTATGAGAATTGATAGGTCTTATCCTGTTCTCATCCAAGGGATTAGGATAAGCTTAGATCATGTTAGGACAACACTTTTCTAATCTAGACAAGCTCTAGTTAGACTAAAATAGAGTTTTTGGATGAGTCAAATCCAATTTGACTCAGTTAAGACAAATCAAAAAGACTAAGAAAGGAGAATGTTAGGCTCAACCATGTGCTAGCACAATTTTCTGGAACCTAATTGGATATAATCCAAATCAATTAAACTAGATTAGTCCAATTGATCACATCCAGACCTAAACTTTTGTTTGTATGATCCAGTTAGATTTAGTTTCATATGATATTGAAACATGTCATGATCTCTATCATCGACATTATCGAAATACTTTTTGATGGATCAGAACTTTTTCAATTCATCCAATAAGAATGATCGATCATCAAGATCATTCTAATTGCTCCAAAAATCCACCAATGACACCAAGTAGTATTTGGTGGCAACCCATTAGAGCCGAATGCGAACATCTTGGTGTAACTACTATATGATTAGGTTCGTCTATCATAAGCCCCGACAGAATTAGGATTAAGGTGAACTCATCAAACTCAACACCCATCATATAAATAAATTATTCAATTCGAGTCTGATGTGAAAATCTAATAGATAACTCTTTTATATTATTTTACTCTGCCATGGCCATGGGCTTATGGACTCGATCTCATGATCAACATAGAGCTACTCTTCATCTACTGAGGTTGATAGATCCCCTATTGGTGGGATCCAATTTTTATAATAAACATGCTATAGCCAACATACACCTCTAGATTTCAAATGGCTAGGAGATCAAGTTATGATATAGTCAAACTATAATACACTCAAGATGAACTATCGGTGTACCTTAGATCAAAGAACCAGACACACCACTGCAGCATCGAGCTTAGTTATCGACGAGAAGGTAGACTCCCTTATGACTGCTCGAAGTGGTCACGCTCAGTATCCTCATTCTCTAACGAGCATCTATACTCTTACTCCGATGTCTCCATATTATAGACTCAAGACTCATCTATTCTAAAAAAGCGATCGTACACCAACCATTCAGATTAATCATCATTTTTGTGATGATCCTACGATTAGGAGTAGTTTATGAGTTAATTATGAAAATATGTCTTAAATTTTTAACTTTTGAAAATATGTATTAGCATTTCATTAACTCAAAAGATGTATCATAGACACTATATACACAATGTGATAGAAAATTTTTTTATTAATTTTAAGTTAAAATTACAATAATACCCCTAGTGTCGTGAAAATTAATTCCACACACGGACTAGCATAGCCATTGATGATCAGCCAAGCAATAAGAAAAAACTTCTTAGAGATTACTACGGAAGCACGATCAATAAATTCAAGGAATAAAGAAGAAGAGTAGTAGAGATTTCTAGGAGAAAGAGCTTTATTTCAATGAATTCAGCAATATATACAACCTTGACCTATTTTTAGCATATATACTTTATAAAAGGGTCAAGCTTAAGTTCATAGAAAAACTTTCTAAACCCAAAACAACCCACGTATACAAAATAGACCCACGAAAATTGAGCCGACTCAGTTTCAGACTAAGCCGGCTAACCTGCGACTGAGTCTGCTCAATCTCATAATGAGCTGACCCAGTTGTGTATTATGCCAATAGTCCAAAAATACTGCTTTTTATTTGAATTTTCCTCTAAGACATAGCCCATCCAATCTTGGACTGAGCCAACCCAGTTTCCAACTTAGCCGACCCAGTCTTAGGGTGAGCCAACTAAGTTTCTGAACTTTGCTATCCAAGCTGATTTCTCTACTTGCTCGCTCTAGTCTTTCCATGACCTATCTTCTCATGTTTCTAAGATTTGGGAGTGCCACTTCTGAGATTACATTCTTCATCTTGGTGCTTACAAGTCCTTGTGAACTCATCTCTTCCTTGCAAATCCATCCGTGCCATACATAGTTGAAAACTATCTTTGGGGAGTATCTTCGTGAGTGCATCAGACTGATTCTTCTTTTTATAGATTTTTATCAGTTCCACTTCATCTTCCTCCATCAGCTCTCTGATCTTATGGTATCTCACATCTATATGCTTTGTGCGTGCATGATAGACTGGGTTCTGTGCAAGCAGAAGAGTACTCCGACTGTCACTGTATAGTTTAACCTTGCTCTACTCCCCCATCTCAACAATTAGCCTCCTAAGCCAAAGTTATTCCTTTATAGCCTCAGTAATGCCAATGTACTCAGCCTCTATCTAGATAAGATTATGATTGGTTGAAGGACTGATCTCCAAGACACCAATCCACCATAAATGTAGAAGAGATATCCAGTAGTAGACCTTCTTGTGTTAAGACACCTAGATAATTCGCATCTATAAATCCTTCTAGAGGACCCGAACCTCTATCTACAAATCCTCTCGGTTGTCCACCAAACACCAAACCATAATTCCTTATTTCCTATAGATATCTCAATATCCACTTTAATGCTTTCCAGTATTTCTTTTTAGGATTAGCCATGTATCTACTAATCATGTATTAGATATGTGCCCTAGAAGCCAAATTGACTGACACTTATAATACACTTCTAAGGATAATTTTATAATTTTGATTATAAATTAATAAAAAAATTATTTTCTATCATAGTGTGTATTTAAAATATCTGTGATACATCCTTTGAGTTAATAGTAATGATAGTTCATATTTTCAAGAGTTGAAAATTTAAGATATGAATTCTCATAATTAACTCATAAATTGCTTCCGATCGTAGGATCATCATGAGAATGGTGATCGTTCTAGAAGATTGGTGTATGATCACTTTCTTAGGATAGATGTGTCTTGAGTCTATGGTGTGGAGACACCAGAGCAAGAGTATAGATACTTATTAGAGAACGAGGGCATTGAGCGTGACCACCTCGAGCAGTCATAAGAAAGTCTACCTTCTCGTCGATGAATGGCTCGGTGCTGCAGTGGTATGTCTGGTTCTTTGATCTGAGGTGCATCGATAGTTTATGTTGAGGATGTTATAGTTTGACTACACCATAACTCGATCTCTTAGCCATTCGAAATCTTGAGGTGTATGTTGGCTATAGCATGTTCATTATAGGAATTTGATTACACCAATAAGGGATCTATCTACCTCGGTAGATGAGGAGTAGCCCTATGATAATTATGAGATTATGTCCTTAAGCCCATGGCCATGGTAGAGTGAAGATCATAGAAAGAGTTTTTATTAGGGTTTTACATTAGACTTGAGTCGAATGATTAATTCATATGATGGATGTTGGGTTTGACGAGTTCACTTTAACCCTAATCCTGTCGTGGCTCAAGATAGAAGAATCCAATCACACAGGTAACTACATTGAGAGGTTCGCTTTCAATTTTGATGAGTTTCTACCATATACTGCTAGGTGTCATTGGTGGGTTTTGGAAGCTATTAGAATGATTTTGATGATCGATCATTCTAATTGTATGAATCAGAAAAGTTTTGATCCATCAAAAGGTATTTGGATGATGTCGATGATAGAGATCGTGATATATCTCATTACCATACAGAATTGAATTTAACTGGATCATACAAACAAAGATTTGAATTTGGATGTCATCAATTCGATTGATTTGGATAAGATCATATCGGGTTCAAGATAATCGTGCTAGCATACGATTGAGCCTGACTTTCTCCTTCTATAATCTTTCTAATTCATCACAACTTGAGTCAAATTTGATTTGACTCATTCTTTATATCTTGAATAGATTTAATTTTCATCTAACTAGGAATCTAGTCTTAGGTTAGATTAATTGTATAGAAATTAAATCCATTCCTGGTGAAATTGGACTTAGGATCAAAAGTTGAACCTAATTGAGAGAACTTGAGGGTCACCTGATTAGAGATGCTTCTAGAAAATTCTCTTAGAAAATCATTTTGCTTTAAATTTTTGGATATGTGATTAGGGCTCGAGTCATACTATAGGGTGTAGCCTAAATTTTATGATTTATTAGTGATTCCTAGATTTGGTTTCTAATAGAGTTTGATTTGGATCAAACTCTTGAAGAGAGGAGTCCCATGCACCATGGACTCCTCCTTATCCTTTCTTCTCACCAACTTGGGAGGAGTTTTGGGTGATAAAACCTGATAAAGATCAGGTGAGCAACATGGGTTATCAGATTGGAGTACTAGATAATCAAGCAAATAAGTTGCTTGATCACTTAGGAGTCTAGATGGCGCAAGGAACTTGTATAAAAATACCTGCGCATAAGGCCCTTAGTGAATTCTGATTGCCACATCCATATGATGCCACCTCTTCCATCTTCCATGCCCCATCCAATTCTCTTTCTCCCCTTCTTCTATGTGCCAAAAGTTGGGTGCAAATTAGAGAAGAAGATCCAATCAAATTTGTGAAGAGTTTAGTATCTACACGACGGTATTCGTGAGACGGACAAGCAACCTTCAGAAGTTATTTTGAAGGTTCTTTAGATCAGATCTGAGCTACCTTCAAAAGTTATTTTGAATGTTCTTTAGATCAGATTTAGATATGATCTTTAGAGAAAATATTTATGAGGAGAAGACATCCAGATCCTGCTTGATTGGATATTGGTAGAGGCAAGATGCATGAAGGAAAAAAATTATTTCTCAGATCAGATTCGTTCAGATCTAATTGGATCAAGAGGGATATTTCAAAAATTTTTTCTCTTAGATCCAAATTAGATCTAAGGCTCTTTAGATCTAATTTTATTGATCTGATAAAATAAAATAAATTAAATTAAATCTAATTTAATTATATCTTATTTTGGGTAATCCTATTATCCTATGATGATCCCGATGTTTGCCTGAGGTTCTGGATATAGCCATGCAAGCGCCTGGCCTCTACCGATATCCACTCAGATGGAATCTAGAGATCTTCTCCTTCTCAATCTATCCTCCAAAAATTAGATCTAGATCTGATCTTGAAGGTCTTTAAAATAGCTTTTGAAGATCAGTCATTGTCTCTTGTAGTAGTGCTGCCTTCTTTCTTTCCTATCATCTTTCTCTTGCTCGGATCGCACTAAACTCGCATCCAAAAACTCTTGGATGTGAATAGGAGAGAGAGGACTTGAAGGTGGCATGGAGAGGGAGGGAGAGAAGACTTGTGGCATGGGCAAAGGGTAGAAACTCAAAATCCTAAGTGCAGAAAATTTATATAGACCCTATTGTGCCATGCAGTGCCATATCATTCCGGCCAATCATGGCTCTTTATGCAATCAGATCTAAATCTGATTAATAAAATGATATCATCTGATCTAATTAGATTAGAGTCCCTCATAAACCTCCTTAGGTGGTGCCTAGACTGGTCAAAGAGGACTCTTTGACGCCACCCAAGTTGAAACCATGAAGTTACCTAGAGTCCCATCTATTTGGGACTCCTGGCATGATCCTCATGGGGTGCACAACTCCCTAGGCATGTGCCCTCTCCCTTTCTACTTTTTAGTAAGGGACAAAGCTCCATGTTTTCTCCTATGGGTGCATGACATATGGATAGATGTTTAAGTGTCAAAGGTCAATGTTTGACCAAAGTCAAAGGACAAGATTTAGCTGATGACGAAAAATGGCAGGTGTTGTCTCAAATTTATCTCATAAATTAAGACAACCCTTTTCTGACCTGAACAAGCTCCAATCAGACCAAGTAAAGATTTTTGAGTGAGCCCAAATATATTTGGCTCAGTCCAGACAAGCTTTAATGATTGTTGAAGAAGAACATTAGACTCAATCGTGTGCTAGCATGATTTTCTTGAACCTAATTGAATCTTATTCGAACCTAATTGAACTAGGTTAGTCCAATTGATAATATCCAGATCCAAATCCTTATTTGTGTGATTCAGTTAGGTTCAGTTCCATATGGTAATGGGATACATCATGATCTCTATCATTGACATCATCAAAATACCTTTCGATGGATTAGAACTTTTCTGATTCAGATAACTAGTATGATTGATCATCCAAATCATTCTAATTGCTCCCAAAATCCACTAGTGACACCTAGTAGCTATGGTGGTAACCCATCAGAACTGAAAATGAACCTCTTGGTGTAGTTACCTATGTGATTAAGTTCCTCTATCTTGAGCCCCGATCGGATTAGGGTTAAGGTGATCTCGGCAAATCCTAATTTCCATCATATGAATTAATCATTCGATTCAAGTCTAATGTGAAAACCCTAATAGAAACTCTTTTTATTATTTCACTTTACCATGGCCATGGGCTTATGGACTTGACTTTTATGATTATCATAGAACTGCACCTCATCTACCGAGGTAGATATATCCCTTATTGGTGCAATCCAATTCTTACAATGAACATGCTATAGCCAACATACACCTCAGGATTTCGAATGGCTAGGAGACCGAGTTATCATATAGTCAAACTATAACACCCTCAAGATGATCTGTCGATGTACCTCAGATCAAAGAATCAGATACACCACTGCAGCTTCCAGCCAGTCATCGATGAGAAGGTAGACTTCCTCATGACTACTCGAGATGGTCATGCTCAGTGCCCTCATTCTCTAATAAGTACCTATACTCTCGCTTCGATGTCTCTACACCGTAAACTCAAGACTCATTTATCCTAAAGAAGCGATCGTACACCAACCTTCCAGATCAATCACCATTCTTATGATGATCCTATGGTCGAAAGCATTTTATGAGTTAATAATGAAAATTCATGTCTTAAATTTTTAACTTTTGAAAATATGAACTATCATTACCATTAATTCAAGGATGTATCACAGACACTTTCAAATACACATTATGATAGAAAATAATCTATTTTATTATTTATAGTTAAAATTATAATTTTATCCTTAGATGTGTATTACAAGTATCAGCCAATTCTGGCTTCTAGGGCATACATATCTAACAATGCGTGCATGGCTCCTTCCAGAACATCAGAAAAAATCAGGATCATCATAGGGTAATCGGATTATCCAAACAAGATAAGAAATTAAATCTAATTTAATTTTATTTTTAATTTTTAATATTAGATCACTATGATTAAATCTAAGTACTCTTAGATCTGATTGGATCTTTAGAAATTTTTAGAAAAATCAGCCCCCAGATCTGATTAGATCTGCACGATCCTACGGCAGAAAATGAGATTTTCCTTCAACTGGTATTAGAACCAGATTTGCAGTTCTTCAGATCTATTTTAAATTTAATTTAATTTTTATTTATAATTTAATATTAAATAATTTTATATGTCACATCAGATGTGATTAGATCTAAAATCAAAAATTAAAATTAAATGATTTAGATCTATAATGTATGAGATGCATGACTAGACTAGGTATAGAATAGTTCTATGTGTAGTCTAGCATAATCATATTTTTAATTTAATTAAAAATAATTTTAGATCTATTTAATTTTTATTTTTTTTAAGTTATAATTGATGTAACAAGATCTAGAAAATAAAAAATAGAGTTTTAATTTATTCATATGAGATATGAAAGATGCATGCTAAGACTAGTTATAGAATAGTTCTATAAAATATCTAGAATACTTTTGTTTGATGTCATAAAATATAAATTCTATTTTTTAGATATTATATGTGATATATTAGATCTAAAATCATGCATATTTAATTTAGTTATGATACATGAGATGTATGCAAAACATGTATAAGTTAGATCATTAATTGTATATGCGATATATGATTTAGATCTAACTAGTTTTGTAGTAGAAATTATATTTCTGATTAAGGCATTCCCCCTGGCCGTCTGGTCATAAGAACAAAGTAGGATTTAAAGGTCCTCTCCTTTCATTTGATGGTGTGTTCTTATGACGTGTAGGGATGCTGTGCGTTCGTCCTTAATCAGAAATCAAAACTTATTTTCTTGCAAAATCTAAAATTCTGAAATTTTAGGATTTTGTTATATGTTTTGTTCATGAACCCAAAACTTAATTAAGAATTAAGATTATGAAATTAATTTGATCTAAAAATTATAAATTTTTAGATCTAAGACATATTCATAAAATTGGGTTCGGACTTGGGTAGCTCAATTAGGTCTAGCAGTTGATCAAATCGAATCAAAAGTTGGTTAGGTGGGATCAAAGAAAGCATAGATTTGATCAACCTAATAGGATTAAGTCTAGCTCAAGATTGAATCATATTGAGATGTGACTTAATCAAGTCAAGACCTAATTTGGCTCCATAGTTTGAGCCTGGATTGTAGGTTAACCCAATTGATTCTGATTCAATAATTTGGTGTTTAAGGTAAGTCTAGCAGATACAATTGACTGATTTTTAATTAGGAGCTACTCGATCTGAATACATTCTTATCGAGTTAAAGGCATATCCCTTCCACCGGTCTCACTTACCTAGCCATTTATATAGATCTAGTTCTGATTTGAGATGGCTAACAATTCGAGCTAATCCATGCCACTTGGTTAGTCATAATTGTTATGACTAAGTCAAGTCAAGTTTAAAGAGACCTAAATTAAATCTTTCTAAAAAAATATTAAGTCTAAGATTTTCCACCATTGTAGATGTACGGGCCCTTCTTGTGGTTGATTGTTCTCGGTTGGTTACAATGGCTCAGTTGATGAAAAACATGTAGGGTTTCATGCATAGATTTCAAAACTTTTTCGAAACTAAAGTGGCGAAAGACATAGATTAAATAGTTTAATCTATAATATGTATGTAATCAAATTACAAAATTCTACATCAAGGATCATAATATGTCATGATGTAAATATAAATCTAAAAATAAATTAATCATAAGTGGTATTGATCATATCAATACCTAGATCTAGAATAATTCTAGATCTAACCCTAGATCATATCTAGGTTACCAAGAGATCAGATTTCTTACCTTTGCATGGGTCAAAAACTCCATGGTTGATTTTCATTATTGCTTTTAGAGCCGCACATGCATCCAACCGCTACAGGTGATCCATACGAGCCTGCAACATAGATCGAAGGTTCGTCGAATGAAGATCCGTTTGAAGTACTAGCTTCTCGCGAATCCCTCCTAATAGTCAATCAAATACATATTCTCCGGATCTCTTGGACACTTGAAGAGACAAAGAATTTGAGGAGAAATAAGAAAAAAATCCAAACCTTGGATCTCCCATAAATCAAAAAATAAAATCAAGAAAAAATAAATCTTAAGAGAAAACAAATCTTCTCCTTTAGGACATCAGTGATTGATGTCCTAAAAATATCTCTATGCTAGGACAAGAGGAGACCTTCTCCTCTAAAATTTTTTCTAAGTTTCTAGATCTAATATTTTTGATTTTTATTATATAAAATTCTCATAAAAAATTAGAGAAGAAGGGTTCTCACAGAAATCCTAAGAGAAGATATTTTTCTCTTCTTCTTCTCTCATCAAGACATGATCAAATCATGTCCAAAAAGAATATTATGCCCCAACAACATGGAGCACTTATCCTCATATCCTATTTCTCTTTCTCTCTTAAATTTTTATCACATAAAAATTACAAAGAATAAACAAGAGAAAAAATACAAAAAAGAAAAATAAAGAGAAGACAATCTTCTCTTACCTTGTCTCTTCAAGACATCAATATTTGATGTCTTAATTGAAAGCTCTTCTCTAAGAATCTTTGCATCCCAAAACCACCATGCCTTCTCTTTATTTTTCTCTAGTTTTTTATGAATTTTTTGGGATTTATCATGTCCTCAAAGTGAAGAGAAAACCTAGTTTCCCGAGTCAGGTTCGTTCAGATCTGATTGGATCAAGAGAGATATTTTAAAATTTTTTCTTTTGAATCCAGATTAGATCCGAGATATTTCAGATTTGATTTGATAGATCTAATAAAATAAAATAAAAATAAATTAAATTAGATTTAATTTTATACCGTATTATTGGGTAATCAGATTACTCTGTGATGATCCTACTGATTGCTTGAGGTTCTGGATCTAGCCATGCAAGTGCCTGGCCTCTACCGGTATCCACTATGGCTGGATCTAGAGATCTTCTTCTTTTTTATCACTTTTTCAAATATCAGATCCAAATTTAATTTGGAGGATCTTCAAAATATCTTTTGAAGATCGGGTATCATCTCTTGCAGCAGTGCTGCCTTCTTCCTTTCTCGTCATCTTTCTCTTGTCTGGATTGCACCAAACTGGAGCCCAAATCCCCTTGGGCATGGAGAGGAGAGAGGGGACCTAAAGATGGCATGGAGGAGGGAGAGGAGCAGTGTTGTGGCATGGGCAAAGATCTAAGCTCTCTAAAACTAGGCATAGATAGGGTTTATATAGACTCTGCTGCGCCATGTAGTGCCACATCATCCTGGCCAATCACGTTGCTTCGTACAATCAGATCTAAATCTGATTAATGGGATGACATCATCTAATCCAATCAGATAAGAGTACCTCTAAATCATCCTTAGATGATGCCTAAGACTGATTAAAGTTTAATCTTTAGCACCACCTAGGTAGAAACCCCAAAGTAACTAGAGTCCCATCTGTATGGGACTCCAGGTGCCTCTATCCATGGGTGCACGCCTCCCTAGGTGTGCACCCCTGGTCCACCTACTTTTTAGTAGGTTGATTGGTCTAAAATAAATCTCCTATGGATGCATGACACATGAACAGATGTCTAAGTATCAAAGGTCAATGTTTGACCAAAGTCAAAAGACAAGAATTAGCAGGTGATGGAAAATAGTAAGTATTGTCTTAAATTTATCTCATAAATTAAGACAATCCTTTTCTGACTTGGACAAGTTTTAGTTAGACCAAGTAAAGGTACTTGAGTGAGCAAAAACATATTTGGCTCATTTGAGACAACTTAAAATGATAATTGAAGGAGAACATTAGGCTCAATCATGTGCTAGCACGATTTCCTTGAATCTAATTGAATCTTATTCAAATCAATTGAACTGGATTAGTCCAATTGATGATATCTAGATCTAAACCCTTATTTGTGTGACCCAGTTAGGTTCAGTTTCATATAGTAATGAGATATATCATGATCTCTATCATCGACATCACCAAAATACCTTCTGATGGATCAAAACTTTTCTGATTCAGACAACTAGAATGATCGATCATCCAAATCATTCTAATTACTCCCAAAATCCACCAGTAACACCTAGCAGTATATGGTGGCAATCCATCAAAACTAAAAATGAACCTCTTAGTGCAATTACATGTGTGATTAAGTTCTTCTATCTTGAGCCTCGATCAGATTAGGGTTAAGGTAAACTCGTCAAACCCTAATTTCTGTCATATGATTTAATCATTTGACTCAAGTCTGATGTAAAAATCTTAATAGAAACTCTTTCTATTATTTCATTGTGCCATAGCCATGGGCTTATGGACTTGATTCTCATGATCATTATAGGGCTACTCCTTATCTACCGAGGTAGATAGATTTCCTCTTGGTGCGATCCAATTCCTACAATGAACATGCTATAGCCAACATACACCTCAGGATTCCGAATGGCTAGGAGACCGAGTCATGGTGTAGTCAAACTATAACACCCTCAAGGTGAACTGTCGATGCACCTCAGGTCAAAGAACCAGACACACCACTGCAGCTTCGAGCCAGTCATCGACGAGAAGGTAGACTTCCTTATGACTGCTCTAGGTGGTCATGCTTAGTGCCCTCGTTCTCTAACGAGTACCTATACTCTCGCTCCGATGTCTCTACACCATAGACTCAAGACTCATCTACTTATAAAGAAGTGATTGTACACCAACCTTTTCAGATCAATCACCATCCTCATGATGATCCTACGGTCGGAAGCATTTTATGAGTTAATAATGAAAATTCATGTCTTGAATTTTCAACTCTTGAAAATAAGAATTATCATTACCATTAACTCAAGGAATGTATCATAGACACTAAATACACATTATGATAGAAAATAATTTATTTTATTATTTATAGTTAAAATTATAATTTTTCCCTTAGGAGTGTATAATAAGTGTCAGCTAATTCTGGCTTCTAGGGCACACATATCTAACAAACTCCTACTTGACCTAAAGCCAATTGGCTATAAGTTTAAGTCCCATCTTCTCAAGGTGGGCTTCGATCTCCTGCTGGCCCAACGACTTTGTAAGTGGGTCTACCACGTTATCTACGGAGTCGACTCTCTTGACCTCGATGTAACCCTTCTCGAGGTAATCATGGATGAGGTGGTATCGCCGCTCAATGTGCTTGAATTTCTGGTGATACCTCGGCTCTTTAGCAAGGACTATGGTGCCATTGTTGTCATAGTATTAAGGAATGGCATCTGATGGCATCACTCCAATCTTTGTGGCAAACTTCTTGTACTAGAATGCCTCCTTCGTAGCTTCTGACGCAGCGATGTATTCTGCTTCCATGATGGAATCTACTATCATTATCTACTTGGAACTTTTCCAACTGACAGCTCCACCATTGCACACAAACAGACTCCTAGATGTTGACTTTCGATCATCTACATCGGACATAAAATCTGAGTCTGCATACCCCTGGACTTGGAGTTCTCCATTACCAAAAACCAGCAACATATCCTTAGTTCTTCTCAAGTACTTAAGGATACATTTTATAGAAGTCCAGTGTTCCTCACCTGGATTTGATTGATATCTGCTCGTGACACTCACAGCATGGGCTATATCAGATCGTGTACATAACATGGCATACATGAGGCTCCCTATTATTGAAGCATAAGGGATCTTGCTCATGCATTCTATTTCCTCAGGTGTGCTAGGGCACATCTTCTTGAAAAGATGAATGCCATGTCTGAAGGGTACCAAACCCCTCTTAAAGTTTTTCATGCTAAATCTCTTTAGCACTTCCTCTATGTACATCTTCTATGAAAGTCCTAGCATCCTATTTGGTCTATCTCTATAGACCTTAATTCCTAGAATAAAGGATGCTTCTCCTAGATCTTTCATGGAGAATTCTTTGGATAACCATATTTTAATTATGGTTAACATGGAATATCATTCCCAATAAGGAGGATATCATCCATGTACAATATGAGGAAGACAATAGCGCTCCCACTGACCTTTTTGAAGACACATGGTTTCTCCTCATTTTTGATGAAACCAAACAATTTGATGACATCATTGAAATGAGTATTCCAGCTTCGAGATGCTTGCTTAAGTCCATATATGAATCTTTGCAGCTTGCATACTTTGTGATCAGCATCACTGAATGTGAAATCTAGTAGCTATTCTATATAGGTATCTTTCTCAAGGTATCCATTTAAGAACGTCATTTTTACATCCATTTGCCATATTTCATAATCAAAATAGGCTGCAATATCAAGCAATGTGCGAATGGATTTCAGTATAGCTACTGGTAAAAAGATATCCTAATAGTCAATGCCTTCATGTTGACTATACCCTTTTGCCACTAATCTAGCTTTGAATGTCTCCACATTCCCATCTGCACCAATCTTTCTCTTGTAGATCTATTTATACTCAATAGGTACTATACCTTCTGATGGATCTATCAAGGTCCAGACTTGGTTTAAGTGCATCGAGTCAATTTCTAACTTCATTTTCTCTAACCATTTCTCGGAGTCAATATCCGATATCACCACATTATAGGTTTTAGGATCATCACCATGAACCCCATTACCTACGAGAAACATTTTCTCTACTTTCTTTGAAATAGTATCTAAGTACCTCTCAGGAGGATAAAATTTTTTTTTTGATCTACGAGGTGGAGGAGGTAGTGATTATATTGGCTTAACCTGATTTGGTTCTATTTGGTCCTTAGCTCGTTGCTCTTGTGAGACTTTCTCTTTGAGCTTGATCTGCTTTCCAATGCCATTATCTTAAATAAACTATTTTTCAAGAAAGATGGCATGTCGACTTACAATCATATTATGATCTTCTGGAATGTAGAAATAATATCCTAATGACTCGTTAGGACATCCTATAAATCGAGCTCTAAAGGACCTAAAGTCTAACTTATCCGCTTGTTATCTTTTGACATGAGTCGGACAACCCCAAATTCTAAGATGACTCAGACTTAGTTTCTTACCATGCCATATCTCATATGATGTGGTAGGAACGGTTTTAGAAGAAATCCTATTCAGTAAGTATATTGCAGTTAATAGACTGTATCCCTAAAGAAAATCAGGGAGGTCTGTGAAGCTCATCATGGATCGAACCATATCTAATAGGGTTTGGTTCCTCCATTCTGAAATTCTGTTGAGTTGAGGTGTTCTAGATGGAGTCCATTAAGAGACTATGCCATTTTTCTTAAGATAGTCTAGGAATTTCCATCTAAGGTATTCACCTCCTCAATCTGATCGAAGAATCTTAATAGATTTTTAAGTCTACTTTTGTAGTTCACGTTTGAATTCCTTGAACTTTTCAAAAGCTTCAGACTTGTGTCTTATAAGATACACATACCCATACCTAGATAAATCATTAGTAAAGATTATGAAGTAGACAAAGTTGCCTCTAGTCGGTACATCAAATGGGTTGCACACTTCAGTATGTACTAGGGCAAGAAGATCCGTGGCCCTTTTTCCATGTCCCACAAAAGGGAGCTTAGTTATTTTTCCTTGAAGATAAGATTCATAAATTGGATATGACTCGAAAGTCAACGAACTTAATAGCTTGGTTTTCTCCATTTTGTTAACCCTATCTTTTGCTATATGACCTAGTCTTAGGTGCCATAGATACCTATCATTTGGACTATCCCTAGGACATTTCATGGCATTCACATTTTGCTCAATATTAAAAGCAGATACGTCAATATGTAACCGATAAAGATCGTTAATAAGAAAACTACTTATAATTTTATTAAAAGCGGACCTACCTCCTTCTTATTCTTCAGGGTGGCCAGGTAAGTAGGATAGTTTTGCTTTTAGTGACCGTCAGTATTGCAATAAAAATACTTTTCTTTGTCAGCGGCCTTCTTCTTTAGCTTTGCTTTTTTCTTCTTTCCTCCTTCCACCTTCTACTTTTTCATAGACTTCTTCTTTCCAAAAGACTTTCTCTTGGAAGAAGTCTATTTCATAGCAAGTACTGAGACTTTGAAACCTTTCATAGAAAGCTCAGCAGTAACCAATATATTCATAAGCTCAAACAAAGAATTTTGAAGTTTATGCATATGGTAGTTCATGATGAATTGCCCATATGCATCAGTCAAGGATTATAGAATTATGTCATTTTATAGATCCAGATCTAACTTCACTCTAAGCTTCTCAAGCTCTAATAAATTCTTGGTCATCATCAGACAATGATCTTGGACTGACTGCCCATCACACATTTTGGCCTTAAATAGTCGTTTAGTGACTTGATACTTGGCTGTGTGACTCTGTTCACCAAACATCTCTTATAGGTGAGCCAACATTTGGCGGACAATCCTGATATCTTCATGTTGGTGCTGAAGCTCATCAGACATCGAGCCCAACATATAGTATCTGACCTTATTATCTTCATCCATCCACTTGTCAAGAGACGCTCTTTGTTCAGCGGATGGACAAGCTGATAAGGTGGGAGGGTCCTGATCCAATACATGAGTTAACTTCTCAAAATCCAAAATAATTTTGAAGTTCCAAAGCCAATCCTTGTAATTGGGTCCAGTCAATGTATGGGTGTCCAAGATATGTGCTAGTGGGTTGGACGCAGACATTTTTCTATAGAGAATCAAAGTTTCTAGTTAGATATTATAATTAAGACTTGACCAATTTATTTAGAGATTTTATTTTTAAACAAATTAGCTCCCACTATTTTCTCGGATCCCTACACTTTCTCTGTAGAGATGCAAAAATCTTCATGATTAATGATTTCTAGTGGGTGGTGCGGTCCCACTAACTGACTCATCACCTCACCTAACAGTTATTGATGATAGGTTAGCCAATGAGTGAACAACTCTTGTTCAATGATTTTTTAATTTTGGTGCACCCAAACTTAGTCTCTAATTCATGAATCTCACCGTACCTAAAATATTGATCCACTTCTTAGTTAAGTTAGATCCACCATCTGCATAGATTGGATTCCTAATTGAGTCTCTCACCGTATCCAGAATATTGAGCCCAATCCATCCTCCAGCCCGTAGCATCCAATGCCTAATAGATATGGTTGCATCTTTCCGGTGTAATTGAACTACTGTAACCAGCTGAGAACAATCAACCCTTAGAAGGGCCCGCACATCTAAAATGATGGAAGACCTTAGACTTAATCTTAGGAAGATTTGATTTAGGTCTTATTAAACTAGACTTGACATAGTCATAACCATTATGACTAACCTAGTGGCATGGGTTAGCTCAGATTATTGACTACCTCAGATCAGGATTGAGCCAACAAATATAGCCAGATAAGTAAGACCAGTGGAAGAGATATGCCATTAACAAGACAAGAATGTATTCGAGTCGAGTAGCTTCCAATTAAAAATTAGTCGATCGTATCTGCCAAACTTACCTTAGACATGAAATTATTGAGCCAGAATCAATCGAGTTAGCCTACAATCTAGACTCTAACCACTAAGCCTAATTAGGTCTTAGCTTGATCAATCACTTATGTGACTCGATCTTGACCCAGACTTAATTCTATTAGGCTGGTCAATTTAAGCATTCTTGATCCCATCTAATCAACTCTTGATTCGGTTTGATCAATCGCTTAGACCTAATTGAGCTACCCAAGCCCAAACCTAATTTTATGAATATGTCTTAGATCTTAAATTCTCAATTTTAGACCTAATATATTTTATAATCTTAATTTTCAATTAAGTTTAGGGTTCACAAATAAAATATATAAATAAAATACTAGGACTTCAGATTCTAAGATTTTGCAGAAAATAAGTTCTTGATTTCTGATTAAGGATGAATGCATAGCACCCCTACACATCATAAGAACATCCCATCGAATGGGAGGAGAAGGCATTTAAATCCTACTTTATTCTTATGATCGGATGGTCAAGGGGAACACCTTAATCAGAAATGTAAAAAACTACAAAACTAGTTAGATCTACATCATATATCTTATATATAAAAAATTGATCTAACTATAAACATGTTTTGCATACATCTCATGTATCATATCATGCATATTTTTAGATCTAAATTATCTCATAATTCATCTAAAAAATTAAATTTAAATTGATCTTATCAAAATAAATTCTATTCTAGATAATTATGTAGAACTATTCTACAACTAGTCTAAACGTGCATGCATTATATCTCATATGAACTAAAAATTAAATAATTTTATTTTTTATTTTTTAGATATTATTATAATATTTATAACATTAAAAAATAGTAAATAAATTAATCTAAAATTATAACTTAATCAAATTAAATTATGATCATGCAAGGCTATACATAGAACAATTCTATTCTACAACTAGTCATGAATCTTGTCGAACTTAGATATAAATTATTTAATTTTATTTTTTTTTATTTTAGATCTAATAATATTTTATGTGACATCTAAAATTATCTAATTATTAGATCAAATAAATTTAAATTAGATCTAAATAATTTATGAAAACCTGGCTCTGATACCTGTTGAAGGGTAAATCTAGTTTTTCAGGTCAGGTTCGTTCAGATCTGATTGAATCAGGAGAAATATTTCAAATTTTTTTTTTTAAAATTTAGATCAAATTTGAGATATTTTAGATTTAATTTGATAGATCTAAAAAATAAAATAAAAATAAATTAAATTAGATTTAATTTTGTACCTTGTTATTGGATAATCAGATTATCCTATGATGATCCTACTGATTGTCTGAGGTTTTGGATCTAGCCACGCAAGTGCCTAGCCTCTATCGGTATCCACTTAGACTAGATCTAAAGATCTTCTCCTTTTTATCACTTCTCCAAATATTAGATTTGGATCTAATTTGGAGGATCTTCAAAACTCCTTTTAAAGATTGGGATTCATCTTTTGCAGCAGTGCTGCCTTCTTCCTTTCTCGTCACCTTTCTCTTGCCTAGATTGCACCAAACTGGAGCCCAAATCTCCTTGGACACAAAGAAGAGAGAGGAGACCTGAAGATGGTATGGAGGAGGGAGAGGGGCAGCCTTGTGGCATGGGCAAAGATCTAAGCTCTTTGAAACTAGGTGCAGACAGGGTTTATATAGACCCTGCTGCGCCATGCAGTGCCACATCATCCCTGCCACTCACATCATTTCGTGCCATCAGATCTAAATCTAATTGGTGGGATGATATTATCTGATCCAATTAGATAAGAGCTCCTCTAAATCATCCTTAGATGGCATTTAAGACTGGTCAAAGTTTAATCTTTGGCGCCACCTAGGTAGAAACCTCGAAGTAACTGGAGTCCCATCTATATGGGACTTGATAGAAATGCGATGTTGTCGTTAAGACACCATGTTTATGAGTTTAATCCGACTTCTTAAAATTATTGAAAATGCGTAGATAGCAGTGAGTCGGGTCGAATCCACAGAGAAGGTAGTGTTTCTAGATTTGAAATCTTTGATTTTATAAAAGAAAAAGATAAAAAAGAAGAGTTTCGAGATCAAAAGTGAAGTCGGAAAATAAAAAGTGAAAATTAAAAGATGCAGAAATTTAAACTTGGTACTAAGATCTACTAATTAGATCTTAGCATCTACTTGCAAAGCAATAATTTAAAGTGCAGAAATTAAATTATAATAAAAATAAAAAGCAAGAAATTAAAATACAAAAATAAAATTTTTATTAACTAAAATTTTAGAATTTAAATACATAAAATTTAAAAAAAAAAGATAATAAAATAAAATAGCCTGATCTCTGATCTTGGATCGGCATTGGCAGAAAGATGGTGTAGAAGCTCGGCTCTTCTTCTCGGCACCCGTTGCTTCGAAGCAGCCTTTAACCCATAGCCTGGCTTCGCCCTGTACCAAAGCTTCACCTTGATCGGAGATGTTGATTTCTGGATGGCCTGGGGTCCTTTTTATAGAGCTAGGAGGGCTGGATATTTTTTTCTAAAGGCAATATGGGACTAATAGCCTTTGTAATCATCAAAAATTTGAATAAAATTTGAATCAAAATAGCTCTGATATGACTCTGATAAATCTGATAAAATCCAGCCATTCAATAGGAATCCAACGGTCCAAAAATCATCAAAATCGGATGCAGATCAAGCTCAGATCGGGTCGGATTAAATTCTGGCCGTTGGATCGCGCTTGATCGAGGAAATCTGGCCGCAAATCGCGCTTCGGGAGTCCTTGATCACCGCCGGGAGCGTTCTGGACCGTCGGATCGAAGCTGGAATCAGGCGCTGCCGTCCGATGGTGATCCGAGTGAAATTGGCAATCTGAAAAAAATGCTGACCGTCCGATCTTAACCGCAATCAACCGCAGCCGTCCGATCGCGCAATTACTGTTCCCATGGACCGCGTAGACCGGCCGCACCGCACACCGCAACCAATCAACGCTTCTGTCACCGAGTGAAATGACCAGATTGCCCTGTGAGCCGCGATAAAATTTTGTAGACCCTTTAAGGGTCTAGGTCCACCACGTGGCAGGCTCTGATTCGCCGGATTTTGCTGAGCTGGCGGTCCACGCCTGGATCGTAGGACCGGCTGATGGCTTCAATGGCTGAGTCGGCTTTGATGGCTTGGCTTGGCTTGGTGGCTCGGCTTGCGGAGCCGGCTGAGCCATTTTCTTTTTTTTATTTAATTTTTATTTATTTTATATTTTTAAAAATTCATATCTTTTTCATTTTAGCTCCGTTTTACTTGAAATTTATTTCGTTGTGATCAAAAAAATGAGCTCTTTCTATTGATAATAAAATTTTATTTTTTAATTTTTATTATTTTTTATTATTTTTTAATTAATTTTTTAATTAATAAAAATATGAATTTTTCAAAAATTATATATAAATTGATTAATAATTCTTAAAAATTAATATAAATTAATTAATAAATTAATACTTTTATTGGTGAATTTATGATGCTTATCACACCCCCCAACTTAAGCTTTGCTCGTCCTCGAGTAAAGAAAGAATTTAGTTTTAAATACCTTTTAACTTTAGAGTTTCGAATTTTACCTAAGCAATTTTCAAAATGGCCATTGATATTCAGTAGAGCTTAAATGAGATATATCATTGGGGTATTAATACTTATCAATAGAAAAATTAAGTAAAGAACATTAAATTTTTCAGAACTTTTTCTAAATTATTCCACTTTTATCTCTGATTTGTCTAAACTTTCATATAGGCAGGTGTATTGCTACTTCCATCCTTCATTTATTAATTTTTATTTTCACATTGCCCACTTTTTGATGCGAATATCATTGCTTACTTAGGCAACGGGACCCGGTTACTCGGTGGGAAACCAATGTTTTTTTTTTTTTTTTTTTTTTTTTTAACGTTGTACCACTATTGAGTGTCTTAACTCCTTAAGCTTTCTATTTGATCCATGTAGCGAGTCTTGGGCCAATGACTCCCAAACCAGTTGGCTTTAGGGCACTAGGTATAGAATACCCCTCGGGCTTACTAGCTCGAATCAAATAGGCTACGAGTTAAGACTAGCTTTACAACGAGCTTCTTTGCCCTTCCCACCTTTTGACGCGAAACTCAATGCTTGCTTAGGCAAAGAGGCCCGGTTACTCAGTGAGAAGTACTTGGAAACTATTTTATTAAAATAAATTTTTATATGAAGAAACGTATAGTTACCCTACACAAGCCTATAAAAAGTAGACTTTTCTTTGATGCTAGTAGAAATAATTAGAAATGCTCCAAGAAAAAAAATTTTTTTATGTTCTGGACTTAACTCTTTATTGAATTTTCTTAATACTTGATTCCTCAATATCTCATAGATTCTCTGAATCTGTGCATCAATTTTCTTTTTAAAAATGCTTAGTTTAATTCGATTCTTAAGCATAATCAAGTATCTAAATACTAAATACTAACTTTTTCGAGGACTTAAAATTTTAAAATTTTTATTTTTCTCTCCCCCCAACTTAATCGACATTGTCCTCAATGGAGAAGAAAAAATAAAGGATGTAATAAAGAACATGGAAGAATACACCTAACTCAGTATATATATATTTATTTATTTATTTTTTTGGTCCAGCACATGCCTTTGAAAATTTGAGCTCTCCCTCCAACTTATTCAAATTATCCTAAAAAAATAAACTAAAAAAAATAAATTAGATAAAAACTAAATATTGGGTTGCCTCCCAACAAGCGCTAAGTTTACCGTCTTCAGCCAGACACAATGTAGCTCACTATCCTGTGTCGAATATTGGATTGACAAATTCCAATGGTTTTGGATTGCCAATCTCAGAAAGTTGATTTATTAATCCCATTATTGATATATTCACTTGTTAATTTTTGGGATATAATTTTATGATTCCATTCTCAGACCCATGTTTATTAAGAATTTCTCCTATTTGTTCTTTCTAAAATGCTCATGAATGGAGTTTTAGGAGTTAAGTTTGATTCAATGGGTGCTGGAATGGTGACTAAAGGCGGTTTTAATTCTGGAGGTAAATTAATGTGATCCTGCTTAAACAACTCCATTGACATTTCATTACATGCCTTTTGATTTTTATAAGAAGAACCAGCTTCTAGGGTTGAAGGGAATAGGACATTAGGTTTATAAGTCTCGGGTAAATCATCTATTCTCTTTTCCCTTATTTCTATCTCATTTAAACTGGAACTAGCATCAGTACTAATTCCTGGCTTGGGTTCTTCTATGTGGTTAGTCTCAGTACTAACCAGTTCCTCTAAATTTTTATTTTGGCTAGCATCAGTACTAGCCTCTCTCACCTGGTCTTGGTATGGGTCCATAAGAATCCTATAGCTTTTAAGTTCAGGAATTACTTTGGTATTCTCAAATTGGAGATTCTTAGATGAAACATTAGATTGATAATTTAATCCAGGTGGTTGGTGGTCATTAGGTGGGTTGTTTGAAATTGGTAGGTTCGGTAGTTGATCTAGTTCTCTCCTCATGTTAGACTCAACTAATTATCCTATTTGAGCTTCTAGTCTGGCGATAGATTGCTGTTGAGTTAGAATTAATTGTTGAAGTTGGTTAAATCTATCATCAGCTAGATTGGTCTGTTGAGGAGGTGGGTATGAAGGCTGATTATAATATGATGGCTGGTTAAACTGACTAGGCTGACCATTATTATAGGCATAATTTTGATAATTTTGCTCAAGTGAAATTTGGGTCTGAGCCTGAGTCTGTTGGGATGTCCAAGAAAAATTAAAGTTACTCCAATCTGAATTATATGAATTTGAAAATGGGTCATTAATCAATTTGGAGTATCCTTGAGTAGCTTGAACTTGTTCTTGGATAAAATATGGAAACTGTGCAGTCATAGGATATTCACTTACATGATGGGTTGGACTAGCACAGATTGAATAACTCTCCTGATAATTAGAAGATTGTTGACCTAGGGTTAGGAGTTGATCTATTTTCTGATCAAGAAGGTCAACTTTATCTAATTTTTGGACTATTAGATTTATATTAGCCATTTGATTATTATGTTTAATGTGAATCAACCATTCAATTAAGTTCAACTAAATCAGAAAAAGCGATTTCCTACCATGCATGTATTAGTGTAACCCTAATGTATGGTTTAAAAATTTTTAGAATATTTTTTTTTTTATTATTATTATTATTTTATTATATTAAAAATTAATTTTTTTTAATTATTTTTATTTATTAATTTTAATTTAATTTAATTTAATTTAATTATTAATTTTTAGTTAGTTTAATTTTTATTTTATTTTATTTTTAGAGGAGAAAGGAGAAGAAAGAAAAAAGAGTTCTAAAGAAGAGGTCCTAAGGAGTCCTAGAACTAAGAAGAAAGAGAAGAATTCGGTTTAATTAGATCTAATGTTGGTTAGCAATCAAGTTGGTCAATCAATCCTGACTAAGGGTTATCCTAGATCTAGACAGCTCCTAACTGCCAAGGTCACCTTCAAGCCCTCCAAGTGTAGGATTAGCCAATCAACTAGCCAGGTAAGTGTAAGGTCGGTGGGAGTCCCCCCGTTGCTTGCCTTAGACACCAATTGTGCTTGGCCAGGTAAGCGAACGGAACCAATTAGAAACCACCTTCCTTCGGGCCCAATCGTCCCTGAACCACTTTCCTAGACACCAGTCAAATTGACTTATCCTAACCCGGTTCAACTCTTAGGATTCCTTGTCCTATTGAGCTCGAGTTCCTAGGGTTGATGTCTAATTGATTTTAAAATTAAAGGCTTAGGTCAATGCAGGATGCTTGGTTGGTTGTTTGTGGGCTAAGGAAGGGTGATCAAATCCCCACCTTATCTTGTTTAATTGGGTTGTGCCCTTAATTTGATTTAATATGAATATGCACGAAAAAAAAAAAATTCAATCAAAGGGTTTTATGCAATTTAAACTAGATGCATGCAACTAATTGAATTCTGAAAGGCTTACCTTGCCTCCAGCAATCACCAAAAAAAATAAAAATAAAAATAAAGATAAAAATAAAACTAATATGATGCATGCTCTAAACAGTTAGGATTTCTAATCTTATCATGAGGCTTTTAATTAGGTTTAAATGAATATTTTTTTAAATTAATTTAAAAATAAAATAAATAAATAAATAAATAAAAAGAAAAGAGGACTAGGGTTAGGATTGATCTCACCAAAATTTGATGCTTTCTTCATTTTCTCTTTTTTTTCTACAAAATAAATAAAAAAAATTAGTAAGCAATATTAAAAAAAATATAATTAATTTATAAAAAAAATCAAAGAAATCAAAGAAAAAAAAAATAGCATCTATTCCTTCCCCGGCAACGGCGCCAAAAACTTGATAGGAACGCGATGTTGTCGTTAAGACACCGTGTTTATCAGTTTAATCCGACTTCTTAAAATCATTGAAAATGCGTAGATAGTAGTGAGTCGGGTCGAATCCACAGGGAAGGTAGTATTTTTAGATTTGAAATCTTTGATTTTTAAAAGAAA